>VMDO01040065.1:0-12216 GCA_007922755.1 Pedetes capensis
TGTGCCAGGCAAACGATCTTATTTATGTTTAAGCCCATTGTTGCAGACACTGTGTCAATCCATCTGGTGGAGGGTTTTCCTCTTTTGCGTTGACCTGCCACTCTTCCAAACATGATGTCCTTCTCCAGGGATTGTTCTCTCCTGACTACATGTCTGAAATATGTAAGATGCAGTTTGGCCATTCTTGCTTCCAAGGAGCACTCTGGTTGTACTTCTTCTAGAACAGATTTGTTGGTTCTTTTGGCAGTCCATGGTATATTCAATAGACGTCTCCAGCACCACAATTCAAAAGCATCAATTCTTTTTCTGTCTCTCTTGTTCAATGTCCAGCTTTCACAACCATATGATGCCAGTGAAAATACCATGGCATGAGTCAGATGCACCTTCGTCTTCAATGTGATATGTTAGAAAATTTAAAAGAAACTAGTGAATGTTTTCCCAATTTTTCATGCAAAATGTTGTGGCATTTTAGATTCCTACTTGCAAATATGATAAGGTTTCTAGTTTCTGTATCTCCTCACCAATATTTATTATGTGTCTTTTTAACATTACCATTCTAGTGCGTATGATATGATCTCTCATTCTGATTTTAATTTGCATTTTCCTAAAGACTAATGATATCAATTTTCTTCTTGTGTCCTTATCAACCATTCTGATGTCCTTTTTGGTGAAATGTGTATTTAAATATATTTCTCATTTTAATTGGGGCATTTGTCTTATTGTTTGTTTTCTTTAAAAATTACTTATATGTATATTTGGGATATAAGTACAGGTACACAATTTGAAAAATTTCTCCCAGTTTATTATTTGTCTTTTCCTTTTCTTAATGGTACATTTCGAAAGACCAAAGTTTTGGTGGCTAAGGATGTTGAATATTTTTAATGTATTTATCAGCCATTTCTATTTTTTTAAAGAACTGTCTATTCAATTAATTTGCTATTTATTATTTTGATGATTTAGAGTTTTTTATGTGTTTACTTTTTTGATCTCTTCATATATTCTAGATGTTAATTTCTTGTCAGAAAAATAGATGGGAAAAGTTTTCTTTCAAATTGTAGGATCTCTCTTTGTTTTCTTAATGATTTCCTTTACTGTGCAGAAGATTTTTAATTTCATGCAATCCTATTTGTCAATTCTTGCTGATATTTTCTGAACTATTGGGCTCCTCTTCAGAAAATTGTTCCCTACCTCTATATCTTGAAGTGTTTTTCCTATGTTTTTCTCCAGTAACTTCAAAATTTCAGGTTTTACAGACCAGGCCCAGAATGACAAATATAACATTTTCTTTCATACACAGACTCCAGAGTTAATAATAATTAAAAAAAAAAGACTTGAAAGCCAATGGAGAGGCACTATTAGAGAAGAGGAGGGCACCAGCATGAGTGGGGGTGGATGAGGGTAATGGAGTTGGGGGTGAATAAGTTCAAAGTACATGAGGTATGTGCATGAGAATGTCATGATGAAACCTACCAATATGTATCATGAATATACCCTAAATAAAAAAGAAAGAAAATAATGTGGCTGTTTCAAAATAAGTAAACCTATATCTTAATTTCCACATTGGCTGAGCTTCTTAACTTCTATATAAGAATTAGAGTCTGGATGGCTCTTGCCATTATAGGTTGTTGTGTAGAGAACGTAACACTCATTGGAGCATAGTTTAGGCATTAGGTGAAAGAAATTTCTCTTGCAAATGCCAAATTCTGATCTCTACTTTAGTCCCTTGATTGCATTAGGATCTTTCTATATACCTCCATAATGGAGAGATTGTTTTTTATTTATCCTTCAAGATCTATGTTATTTTCCACCCTTCTCTATCCTGTTTTGTGCCCCAGGGAGGTGATTCACATGGACTGTATAAATAGTTCCCTTGATTTCTGGCTTTTGATTGGGTTTGGTCAGTCAGGGGAAATAAACCCAAATGGATGTCTTGTATATTTTCTGTTTTCTTTACTACCAAGAGAGAAAATTCTGATTTCAGCCTTCTGCTCATTCCTTGTGAAATCTGTTGTTGGAGATGACCTGGTGAATGTTGGACCAACATTGTTTCTTAAAAATAGATATCATCCATCAGGACATATTATCTATAAAGCTATAACTATCTTGCTACTATTTCTTATCTTTCTGTTATTCTTCCTCTTCATAACTCTCCTTTTTATTTTTGAAGTTGTACCATACTGTACACATAATGTTATCTGTGGTATGGTATGCTTTGGCTTGTGTGGTTTCAGCTCATCAGAGAATGTTTGCTGATTTCTGAGTATATGTAATTTTAATTGGTTATGACACTGCGTGCCTCAATTTCTATGAAAGTATCAGTGCAATTTATTTCACATGCCAAAGTATATATAAGCTCCAGCTTCATATCTAAAAATGACATAAAGTATTCATTCATACTTTTGACCCAGTTGTATTTCTAGGGATGTTCACTCAAAAATAAGGAAAAATAAAGTTAAACATGTTGAAAACTTGTTTCTACAAAACTTACACATAGATGTTTATAGCAGCTTTATTCACATTGCTGAAAGTTGGCAGCAACTACGATGTCTTTCAGTAAGTAAATGGATAAATAAACTATAGCATATCTAGACAATAGAATATTTTTAGTGCTGAAAAGAAATGAACTATTAAGAAATGGAAAGCCATAAAAGAAACTTAAAAGCATATTACTAAGTGAAAGTAGCCAGCCTAAAAAAAGCTATATACTATGATTGCAATAATTCAACATTCTGGGAAAGGCAAGACTATGAAGACAGTAAAAAGATCAATGGTTGCCAGGAGTGGTAGGGAAGGGAGAGATGGTTGAGAATATAGATTTTTTAAGGCAGTGAAACTATTCTGTATAATATCAAATGGTGGGTGCTTGTCATTATGTTTGTCCAAACCCATAAAATGTAAAATACCAAGAATGAACCTTACTGTATACTATGAACATTGGGGACTATGATGTGCCAATGTACACTCCTCCAACCGTAAACAATGTACCACAAGGGTGAGGAGTTTTGGGGCAGTCTAAGTATCAGGTATATGGAGTATCTCTTAAAACTTCTGCTCCCTTTGTTTGAAATTGCTAGAAAATAAAGTCAATTAAAATATGTAGTCAATAACCTCTTATGGAAGTAGGTCTGGTTTTGTCACTTCTCTTATTGTTTTCTCTTTGTTTTTTTTTGAGACAGAGTCTTGTTATATAGCCCAGGCTGGCCTTGAAATTGTGACTTTCCTGCCTTAGCCTTTTGATGACTGAGATTAAAGGTGTGTGCCACAATACCTGGCTTTGGTTTTGCTGCTTCTTACTACTCTGTAGAACTGGTCCTTAGCCCTCATTGTTGTCAGACCTCTTCAGAATGTGAGATATTTAATAACATTTTGTCACCAAATTTGGAGTCATTTGTTTTTGAGAAAAATAGAAGGTTTATTTAAGGTTTCATTTCATGTATACTGTAGAAATAAAAAAAAATTTTTTTGAGGCAAGATCTCACCTTATAGCCCAGGTTGGCCTTAAACTTATGATCCTTCTGCCTCTGTCTCCAGAGTGACAAGATTACAGGTGTGTTCCATCATGACAAGTCCAGTGGGGATCAATTTTATAGCCACTTTATCCCTTTTTATTTATTTTTGTTTAAAATAAATAATATAATCCATAAATTTCCCATGCACAGAAAAACTGCAATATGTTTAGCTAAATTATAAATTGGGCTAACTACAACTTCTCTAACTTCTCTCCAGATACTTGGAATATTTTCACAATTGTGATTATATGTCTAATGGGCCATTGCTTAGTGAATTATTGAATGTTAGTGAAGTTTATTTGGTTTCTCATTTAAAAAATAAATATAAATTAGAAGTTTTGTTATTTTCTTTCTGTGCTCCTATGACTCTTCATACTCATTTATTAATGAGCCCATATATTGGGAGAGTGGGTAGCAACTCTAGTTGAGAGGTCAAGTAAAATGAGAAAGGAGGATTGCTTTTAAAACTTAGCAAAGGGAGAGGTGTTATTCCATTAGGAGCCATTCATTGGAGTGAAGGCTACAAAGCAATGAACAAAGAAAGTAGAGGAGACAGTGAGTAAAATAACTAGTGTCATTGTTGAGAGGGACATTTTCTATAAATTTGTTGTTGTTTAGAAAGTGAATAAATGTATCAGTAGCTAGATGGAGCATGAAGGTCAAGGATTTTATTTTGTTTTTAAAAGATGTGTGAGGTATGGAGCATCATTGCCGATGTCAGGTGGATATTGGCCAAAAGCAGAGAATACTATGTTTTATTGACTATAAAAATGCATTTGACTGTGTGGATCACAACAAATTATAGACATCATTGCAAATAATGGGAATACCAGAACACTTAATTGTACCCATGAATAACCTATACATGGACCAGGAAGTAATAGCTCAAAAATAACAAAGAAACACTGCTTGGTTTAAAGTCAGGAAAGATGTTCATCAGAGATGTATCATTTCACCATACCTCTTCATCCTATGCTGAGCAAATAATCTAAGCAGCTGGACTTTATGAAGAAGAATGTGGCATCATGATTGGAAGAAGACTCATTAAGAACCTGCATTATGAAGATGACATAATTTTGCTTGCTGCAAATGAAGAGGATTTGAAACTGTTACTGATGAGGATAAAAGGAAACAGACTTCAGTAAGGATCACTCAACATGAAGAAAACAAAAATCCTTACAACTGGGTCAATAAGCAATTTTATGATAAATGGAGAAAATATTGAAGTTGCCCAAAATTTTGCTTTACTTATCAACCCCCATGGATGCAGCAGTCAAGAAATCAAAAGATTCATTGAGTTGAGAAAAGCTGTAAAGCCCTTTATAAAGTGTCGAAAAGATGTCACATTGAAGATGAAGGTGTGCTCAACTCATGCCATGGTATTTCCAATTGCATCATATGCTTGTGAAAGCTGGATGGTTAATAAAGGAGACAGAAGAATTGATGTTTTTGAACATTTGCTGGAGACAAATATGGAATATACCATGGACTGCCAAAAGTACCAACAGATCCATCCTAGAATTGCAACCAGAGTGCTCCTTGGAAGCAAACGTGGTTTGTATATGTCTGGAGGGACAAGTCCCTGGAGAAGGACATTATGCTTGAGAGAGTGGTGGGTCAGTGAAGAAAAGGAAGACCCTTAACTAGATGGATTGATGCAGTGTCCAAAACAATGGGATTAAACATAAAAAAGATCATGTGCATGGCACAATGTTGGGGAGTGTTTCCTTCTGTTGTATGTAGGGTCATTATGAATTAGATCTGACTCAATGGAACCTAACAACACCTGTGTTATGTATATATTCTCTATCTTCTGAGATGCTTATGTAAAAAATAACTTTTAACTTCCATTTGATTCGCTGTGTCAAATGTTACCAAGAGCTTCATAATGAATAGGAAAAAATGAATACATCAGTTTCAATTTCAAATGCCATTGAAGTAGGCTTTATTTGTTCAAATTTTTCTCTACATATTTGTAACTTGCATATAAATTGTTATTTGATATAGCTTTTGGGGTGGTTCAATCCATTTTCAGGGGCTAAAGGATCTAGAAAATAAGCATCTTCTATGCCAATAGTATGGCAGATTTTTCCACAAGTGGTAAAAATAATAGTTTATGTTAGCCTAACTTTATTGATGGTAAAGTGGTGATACAAAGTAGTGCCTTCATGGTTAGTTGGCTTTGGGATATTTTGCATCCAACGGCAGTGAAAAGTGATAGGAACAGAGAGAAGCAGTCCTGGCATTCTCACCTGTCAGGGTGGATGATAGTCACAAATGCTGGTTCTAGCTTAAAATGATTTCTCTTTTGGTTGAGCCTCAAAATTTAGAACTGTACTCACATTCATTTTATTTTATTATTTTATTTTTTAGTGTACAACATAATGGGTCACATACCCATTTTCCATACATGCATTTCATTGTACATTGCTCATGTTCACTTCCCTCATTACTCTCATATTACACTCTGCTCCCTCCTCACCAATAATCCCCCTTCTACTTGCATGTCCTGTTTGTGTGTATATCTTTCTGTATCTATATCTATATATCTATATCTATATATCTATATCTATGTCCATACATCCTGATTTTGCCTTAAGGGAAAAATATGTGAAATTTTCTTTCTTTTCTCCCATTACCCTTTCTTCCTGCCCCTCCCACTTTCTTCAGTCTATTATCTTTCCTGCAAGGCCTCTTCTGTTTTCATGACCTATATGTTTTGAAAGTGAATATATATTAAAATCTAACATCTGTGTATGAGAGAATATGAGAGAAAATATGCAATGTTTGTCTTTCTGGGACTGGCTTATTTTACTTAGATTGATGATCTCTAATTCCATGCATTTTCCAGCAAATGCTATGATGTTGTCTTGCTTAATGACTGAATAAAACTCCATGGTGTATATATACACCATAATTTCCTTATCTACCTGTCTATTGATGGACACCCAGGTTGATTTTATATCTTGGTTGTTATGAATAATACCACAATAAACATGGATGAATAGGTATATCTGTGGTATATTGACTTATATTCTTTTGGATGTAAACCCAGGAGTGGTATAGGCATGTCTTATGGTAGTTCTATTTTTAGTTTTCTGAGGAACCTCCAAACTGATTTCCATAGTGTCTGTGCCAGTCTACATTCCCACCAGCAGTGTATAAGGGTTCCCTTCTCATATCCTCACCAGCATTTGTTGTTGTTTTGTTGAAGCTAGACATTCTGACTGGGGTGAGAAGGTATCTCAATGTGGTTGATTTGCATTTACTTGATGGCAAAGATGACGAATATTTTTTCATATGATTGTTGGCCATTTGTATTTCTTCTTTTGAGAAGTCTCTGTTCAGTTGTTTTGCCTATTTTTTGATTGGATGCTTTGCTTTTTTGGCATTTAGTTTTTTAAGCTCTTTATATATCTAGATATTAATCCTCTGTCTGATGGATAGCTGACAAAGATTTTCTCCCATTGTGTAGAGTGTATCTTTACTCTGATAATTGTGTCCTTTGCTTTGCAAAGATTTTTAATTTAATGCAATCATATTTGTTAATTCTTGCTATTATTTCCTGAACAATTGGGGTCATATTCAGAAAGTACTTGTCTATTCTTATGTCTTCAAGTGTTTTCCTTATGTTTTCTTCTAGCAGTTTCAAAGTTTCAGGTTTTACATTAAGGTCTTTGATCCATTTTGAACTGACCTTTGTTCAAGGTGTGAGAGAGGAATCTAGTTTCCTTCTTCTACATGAGGATGCCTGCCACCATAGTACTGTGGCTTCTGATCCTGTCAGATCTCAGAAGGTAAGCAGGGTCGGGCCTGGTTAGTACTTGTATGAGAGACTGCCTGGGAACATGGGATACTATAGGTTTGGGAGAAGGACTCGGCAGTGCACTCTCCCAAAACAGTCTGCCATTGAAAACCCTATGAATAGCAGAGAAGCACTGACAATAGTGTTTCTCCTGTTGTATGTAGGGCTGCTATGAGTCAGACACCAATACCAACTCGACACCACCTAACAACATCATAAGGATACTCAGTCCCAGCACTATTTGTTGAAGAGAGTGTCATTTCTCCAACTTATATTTTTTGGCACCTTTGTCAAATAACAGGTGGCTGTAGCTGCATGAATTTATTTCTGGATCTTCCATTCTGTTCCACTACTCTATGGGTTTGTTTCTATGCCAGTGTCATGCAGTTTTCGTTACTATGGCTTTCCAGTATAATTTGAAATCAGGAATTGTGATGCTCCTTGCATTGTTCTTTCTGTTTAGAATTGCTTTAGTGATTCAGGGTCTTTTTTGCTTCCATATGAATTTTAGAATTATTTTCTGAATTTCTGTGAATATAGTCATTGGAATTTTGATGAGGATTGCATTAAATCTGTAAATTACTTTTGTTAATATAGAAATTTTCACAATATTAAATTTTCCAACCCTTGGGCATGGGAATTTTTCCAACTTCTGGTGTCTTCTTCAATTTCTTTCTTTAGTGTTTTAAAGTTTTCATTATAGAGGACTGTATTTCCTTATTTATATATACTCCCAGATATTTTATTTTTTTGAGGATATCATGAATAGGATTATTTTCCTGGCTTATTTCTCCACCTGGTAATTTTTGGAATATAGAAAGCTAGATTTAACTATGTTGAATTTGTATCCTACTACTTTGCCAAAAGTCTTTATCAGCTCTAAGAATTTTCTAGTGGAGTCTTTAGGATATTTAAGTATAGTATCATGTCATCTGCAAATAGAAACAATTTGACTTCTTCCTTTCCCATTTGGATCCCTTTTATTTCTTTCTCTTACTTTATTGCTGTGGCTAACAGTTCAATCACCACATTGGATAGCAGTGGAGACAGTGGACACCCCGTCTTGTTCTTGATTTTAGGAAAAATGCTTTCAGTTTTTCCTCATTTAATATAATATTGGATGTAGAGTTTTCATATATTGCCTTTATTATATTGAGGTATGTTCCTGCAGTTCCCAGATTTTCAAGGTTTTTATTATAAAAAGATGCTGAACTTTGTCAAAGGCCTTTTCTACATCTATTGCTAGGATCCTGTAACTTCTGTTTCTGAATCTACATATATGGTCTAATACATGTATTATCTTGTATGTATTGAACTAACTTTGTATCCCTGGAAAGAAACCAACTTAATCATAATATATGATCTTTTTCATGAGTTGCTGAAGTTGATTTGCAAGTATTTTATTAATGATTTTGCACCTAGTTTCATCAGGAAATTTGGTATGAAGTTTTCCTTTTTTGATATATTCTTATCTGGTATTGGTATCAGAGTAATAATCCCTTCACAGAACGAGTGTGGTAGTGTTCTTCCCATCTGAATTTTATGGAATAGTTTGAGTAGCATTGATATTAAATTTTCTTTAAAGGTCTTGTAGCATTTAGCAGTGAATCCTTCCAGTCCTGGGCTTTTCTTAGTTGGCAGAGCCATCACTACCTCTTCCATCTCACTGCTCAATATAGATCTATTTAAATTTATTATATCCTCTAGATTTAATTTTAGTAGGTTATTTGTGTCTAGGAATTTATCCATCTCATATGTTTTCCAGTCTTTGCTGCTGTTGTCGTTAGGTGCCGTCTAGTTGTATCTAACTCATATATGGAGGGTGTTCAAAGACTGATTGTTTTGATATTGCCTTGGGAGTGGATTGCCATATATTTCTCCCATTTTTTTTGCAGTGCTTAGGATCAAACTTGGGACCTCAGAGAGTGCAGAAAGCTGTGCTACCAACTGAGCTAAATCCCAGCCCTTCCAGTTTTTAGGAATATAATTTTTCAAATTACTCCCTAATGATTCGTTACATTTTGATTATATCTGTTGTAATGTTCCCCTTTTCATCTCTATTTTTCTTAATTTGAGTCTTCTCTCTCTTTCCTTTGGTTAATTTGGCTAAGGGTGTTTTGATCTTGTTTCTCTTTTCAAAGAACCAGCTCTTTAATCATTTTTAAAATAGTTTCTTTGGTCTTCATTAATTTCTGCTCAGATCTTTATTATTTCCTTCTGTCTACTAGCTTTGGATTTTGTTTTTCTTCTTTTCCTTTAAAAATTATTTATAAATGTTGGTAGAGTATAGAGTAATAAACCATTTGCTATATTCATTGTGCAACTATTAAATCTGTTTTATTTACACACATCAATGTACATATTTTACAGAATATTACAAATCAGAGAAGAAAAGAGAAAAAGTAGAAATTTTAATTAACATGCAATGAGAATCATATATAAGTGTGGGTTATACTCTCATTGATTTTTTCTTTCCCCCTTTTTCATGTATTCATATATTTGCCTCCTATATTTTTTCCCCTCATTTTACTCCTCTGCATTGCTCCCCTCACCTTCCCCCATTCTTCTTTTTCTAAGAAATTGAGGTGTATTTTAATTAAATTATGTGTTTGAGCCTGCTCATAGTATAAACTTCCCTCTTAGAATGAACTTTGCTTTATCCCAAAGATGCTGTAGGCTTTGTTTTCATTTTCATTTGATTCTAAGAATTTTTAAATTTTATCTCTGATTTCTTCAACTAGCCATTGTTCATTTAAGAATGTATTGTTCATTCTCCACGTATTCATATAATTTTAAAATTTCTGTTGTTCATTTCTAGTCTTATTCCATTATGATCTGATAAAATGTACAAATTCTTTCAGTTTTTCTGTATTTGCTAAGACTTGATTTATGGCCTACAATGTGATCTATTTTAGAGAAAGTGTCATAGAATGCTGAGAGAAATGTGTGTTCTGTAGCTTTTGGGTGGAATATTCTGTAGATGTCTATTAAGTCCACTTGCTCTTTTGTAATTTCTTTGCTGAATTTTTGTCTAGATGTTCTTTGTATTGATGAGAGTGGGGTAAAGAAGTCACCCACTATTATTTCATATGGATCTATTAGTTCCTATTAGTTTTATTATTGTTATTAGATGCTGTGGAGTTGAGTCCAATACATAGTGACCCTATGTACAACAGACAAAACACTCTCCAACGTGGTGCCATGCCTGGCACTATTGTCAGTGCTTCTCTGCTATTCATAGGGTTTTCAATGGCAGATTGTTTTGGGAGTGGATTGACAGGTCATTTTCCCAAGCCTGTAGCACCTGGTATTCCCAGGTATTCTCCCATCCAAGGAATAATCAGGCCAACCCAGCTTAGCTCTGAGATCAGGTGCGATCAGTTGCTAGGGTGCTATGGCTACAGACCCCTATTGGTCTAGTAGTACTTTTTTAATGAAGTTCAGTGAACAAATTTTTGGTGCATATATATTTCCATTTGTTATAGTTTCTTGATTGATTTTTCCCTTTATTAATATGTAGTAACCTTATTTATCTCTTTGGATTTCTTTTAACTTGAATTCTAGTCTGGTATAAGGATGGTTGCTCTTCTTTATTTATTTATTTTTCCTTTGGTATCCACATGCTTGATATTTCAATTTCCATCATTTCACTTTCTTTTTTTTTTATGGTACTGGGGGTTGAACCCAGGGCCTCATGTTTGATTGCTTTGCAAGTGCTGGACCACTGAGCTGCACCCCCAACATACCTTTTTTTTTTTTTTTTTTTTTTTTTTTTTTTGAGACAGGGTCTTGCTAAATTATGCAGACTGCCTCTGGTCTTGTACTTGCAATCCTCTTGCCTCTGCCTCCTGGGTTGCTGGGATTACAGGTGTGCACCACCATGCCTGGCTCATCGTTTCACTTTCAATCTCTGGGTGTTCTTGCCAGTGAGATGTGTTTCTTGCAGACAAAAAATTGTTGGATATTGTTTTAAAATTCATTTTGCTAATGTCTTTTAATGGGGAATTAAGACTATTTGCATTTAGAGTTACTATTGACAGAGACTTGCTGGTTCTTGTAACTGTGTTGGGTATTTCGCTGGTTGGGTCATATACTATTTATTCTTTTTTTCTATCTTATTTTATTCAGGGTTAGCTGGTTTTTATGTTAGACATGACTGATTCTTTCCTAGTTCTCTATAGTTTCTTCCTTATATGAAGTCTTTCTTTCCTGTGCTCTTGGGTGAAGATTGTCATTGTTTCTTCTATGTGTGTAGGATTACTTTTTTTATTAGAAATTTTTAATGTACACCATAATGTGATTCATTTTGACATGCTTTTCATTGTGACAATTTTCATATATGCAATTTGATAAACATTATTCATACAGGTTACCTCTTATCCTCCCCTATGCTTCCCCCCTCCCCCATTCTCATCTAAGTTTCCCATCCAAGTCTTCTCTATCTTTTACTTAGTAGTATTTTTCTATATGTCCTTGGGTTCCATTTCTGTTTAAGATAGAAACTTTTCCTGTAGTGGTCTTTGTTTCTATCTTGTTAGAACAATTACATGCGATTTCTAGTCCATTTATCGTGACCTCATTCTTATCTTCCCTCCCCCCCTTTTATTATGATCTGACCTTTGAGTAGGATTCTTCCTTCTTGTAATTTTGAATCAGCTCCCTCATCTGAGTGAGAACATGTGTTGTTTCTCTTTCTGAGCTCATGTTCGTTCACTTAAAATAATTTTCTCTAATTCCATCCATTTTGCTGCGAATGACCCTATTTCATTTTTCTTGATTGCTGAATAGTATTCCATTGTGTATATATACCATAGTTTTTTTATCCATTCTTCTGTTGAAGGGCACTTTGGTTGATTCCATACCTTTGCTATTGTGAAAAGCGCTGCATTGAACATGGAGATG
>VMDO01040066.1:0-12216 GCA_007922755.1 Pedetes capensis
CTTCAGCCCTTGTAATCACCATTGTACTCTATTTCTTTGAATTTGACATTTTAGATCCCACATGTAAGTGGTATCATATTGTATTTGTCTTTCTCTGCCAGGCTAATTTCACTTAACATATTGCCCTTTAGGTTCATCTATTTTGTCACAAAAGACAGAATTTCCTTCTTTTTAAAGATTGAATAGGATTTCATTTTGTATATACACCATATTTTCTTTATTCATTCATTCACTGATGGGTATACATGTCAATTCTGTAGTGCGGCTGTTGTGAAAAATGCTGTGACAAACATGGAAGTTTTGATATCTCTTTGACATATTGCTTTCATTTCCTCAGTATTGATGATTTTGAAAATATTTTTATATCCTTTCCAGACTCTGCTGATGTGACCTGCTAATATGTGTAGTCACCAGTAATTTCTGATTGAATTATTCTGGTAGGCAGTATAGATTTTTCTTTTTTATTGTCCTTTCATTACTTAATTGCTTTTATTTATATAATAATTACTGCGTTATTGATTATACATATTAATGAGTTTCACTGTGACATTTCTATACATGTGTACATGATTCTCTCTTGTACTCTTCTCTTTCCCTCATTCCTCCAGTCACCTTATCCTTCCTTTGTTGTTGTTGTTGTTAGGTGCCATCGAGTCGGTATCTGACTCATAGCGACCCTCATAGGGTTTCCAATGGCTGACTGTTTCGGGATTGCCTTGGGAGTGGATTGCCAGGCCCTTCTCCCATTTTTGCGGTGCTGGGAATTGAACTCGGGTCCTCAGAGAAGTACTCTATTATGGAGTTGGAGGGTTAGCTCAATTGGTAGAGTGCTTGCTTAGCATGCACCAACGTCCTGGGTTAGATCCCCAGTACCACACAAAAACGAAGTCCTCTATTACTTTCAGGTAATCTTATCAATTTTTTAAAATTCTAGTTTCCACATGAGAGGAAACACATGCCACTTATGTTTCTACATTTGTCTTATTTGTCTTAACATGATGACCTCCAGTTTAATCCATTTTTCTGCAAAGGACATGATTTTATTATTCTTTACAGCTTAGTAATATTCTATGGCACATTGTTGGGTGCTGGGATTTAGCTCAGTTGGTAGAGTGCTGCGTTGCAGTCTCTGAGGTCCCAAGTTCAATTCCCAGCACTTCAAAAATGGGAGAAGGGCCTGGCAATCTACTCCCAAGGCAGTCCCAAAATAGTCAGTCTTTGAAAACCCTATGAGGGTCACTATGAGTCGGATACTGACTCGAAGGCACCTAACAACAACAACAACAACAACAACAACAACAACAACAACATGGCACATTGTTGTTGTTGTTGTCATTGTTAGGTGCCATCAAATTGGGTCTGACTCATAGCAAACCTATGCACAACAGAACCAAACACTCCCCAACACTGTGCCATGCTCAGCACTATTGTCAGTGCTTCTCTGCTACTCATAGGAGTTTCAATGGCTGATTGTTTCAAGAGTGGGATCCAACATAGGCATAGGCAAATACTTTCTTAACAAGACTCCAGTGGTCCAGGAAACTACACCAAGAATCTACAAATGGGATTACATAAAGCTAAAAAGCTGTACAACAATGAAAACAATTAATAAAGGGAGAGCCCACAGTATGGGAGAAAATCTTTGCATCCTATACATCTGGCAGAGGACTACTTTCTAGAATATACAAAGAACTCAAGAAATCAAACACCAAAGTAATAAATAAGTGGGCAATGAAACTGAAAATACAGTTCTCATAAGAAGAAATACAAATGACCAATATGAACATGTAAAATGTTGACTATTCCTAGCCATTAGGGAAATGCAAATCAAAACCACACTGAGGTTCCATCTCACTCCAGTAAGAATAACCAAGATTACCAAAACAAATAGCAACAAATACTGGTGAGGATGTGGAGACAAAGGAAGCCTTTTACACTGCTAGTAGTTTTTGTTAGGTGCCTTGGAGTTGGGTCCAATTCATAGCGACCCTCATAAGGTTTTCAATGGCTGATTGTTTGGGGATTACTTAGGGGTGGGTTGCCATGCCCTTCTCCCCTTTTTTTTTGGTTGTTTCTTTTCATTTCTTTTTTTGGGGGGTGGGGGGTGTTGGGGATTGAATCCGTGTTCTCAGAGAGTGCAGAGCAGCAGTCTACCAACTGAACTAACCCCAGCCCACATATTGCTAGTGGAACTGTAAATTAGTTCAGTTACTTTGGAAATCAATATGGAAGTACCTTAGGAAACTAAGAATAGAAATACCATATGATCCAGCTATATCACTTCTAGGAATATGCCCAAAGGAAGATAAGTAATTATACCACAGGGATAATTGTACTTCCATATTTAATGAAGCACTCTTCACAACTGCAAGGGTATGTAATCAATCCAGATGTCTATCAGCAGAGGATCAGATTTAAAAATTGTAGTTTATGTTATACACAATGGAATGCTATTCTGCAGTAAAGAAGAATGTAATTATGTGATTGTAGTAAAATGGATGGAACTGGAGAACATCATTTTAAGTAAAATAACCCACACTCAGAAAGATAAATATCATATGTTTTCTCTCATATGTGAGAGCTAAAGCTACCTTAAAGGAAAAAACCACATATACATATGCATACATATGTATATTTATATGCAAATTATATGTATAAGTGTACAGTCATTATCTAAGATTGGAAAATACAAGTGGACCCAATGTAAGTGGGGAGGGGACTAATGAGAAAGTGTAGACAGTGGAGAAGTGGGGAGGGGAAGGGGGTACAACTACAGTGATACTTACTATCTAAGATTGGAAAATACAAGTGGACCCAATGTGAGTGGGGAGGGGACTAGTGAGAAGGTATAGACAGTGGAGAAGTGGGGAGGGGAAGGGGGGACAACGTAGAGGGGTAAGGATGGAGAGAAAAATGCAATACAGGATGCAACTCTTATGAACATACAAAAAAAAGAGGAAAAAAGAAAGGAAAAACATCATAGTATAACCCATGGTTGCATACGACTGTCATTACATGTTACTTAAAAATCTTACCTATTCGTTTATTGTTTGTTGTTTGTTAGTTTATTTAGTTGTGTAAAATGTTTAAGGAGATGGAAGTATAAGCAGTACTGATTTGATGGTTGTATAATGAATATATCAACTGACTTACTACTTGGCTTTCTACCAACACATATAAATAAAATATTAATAAAAAGTAAATAAATAATAGAAGTTTCAAAACAGTATGTTTGATGGGAAATATTTAGTTTTACAGTATACTGAAATGTTTTAGTGGGAAATTCTCACAGAATAACTTTTGTAAAGAAAAAAATCCAGTTAGTCCCCATTACTAATGTCCCTGCATCTCTGAGGTCATTATATTCCTGGGCACACTCAGCACTGATTTCTGAGACCACTCCAGTCAGGTTCAACTCAGACTGGGTGGAGAAAGTCTACACCATTTTCTGAAGCTCCTGAGAGAGTGTGGGCTCAGAGCTGGAGCAGGCTCCCTTGAGTGTAAATCGTATGCATAAAAATCTGGGAGATTTTTTAATGTCAGAAAAATTGTCATATCATAAAATAGGAAGAATATTCTTCCATTTGACCACTTTCAGTGTGCAGAATCTGAACCATCCTTTACTTATTTTCCCCTAGCATTTATCATTCTCTATACAGAGGGTCGCTATGAGTCGGATACCGACTCGACGGCACCTAACAACAACAATCTCATAACATTTATTTTCTCTCTCCCAGCTTTACGAAAGAGTTTTTTTTAACTGTTTTGTTTACTATATCCTCTATTGCCTATAATATCATCTGGAACATAGAAGGTGCTGAAAAAATAGTTATTGAAAACTGTGTGGGCTGCTCACGGTGGGGTAGGTATAGCAGGGGCAGCCATGGCAATGGAGAAGGTGCCTAGCCATGTCTGGGCTGGCCTCTTCTAATCACTTTTAGGGGTTGTTCAGGGCTGTGGCTATCTGTGGGATCCCTTGTCCACTAGGGTTAGGAGCATGGAGAGGCTCATTCACGACCTGCGGTGCCCTTGCAATGGGTGTGCATGATCAGTGTGCATCGCCTGGTGGAGGCAGCTGAGTAGGTGGTGCATAGGGAGCAAAAGTGGGAACATGGCTATGCCTCATTGTTCCCCTTCAAGTAGAGCCATGTCCCACCCTGCTATCATAATCAAATCTCCCACAGAGTTATAGCCAGGCACAAAATCATGGCAATGGGAGCAACAACACCAGTACTGACAACAGATCTACACAAAATGAACTGGAAAAGAGTCCATGAGCTTATTTGAGGGCTTGAGGCTCTTAGCAAACTGCACTAGAAATCTTCATCATTGCTGCTGACTGGGAAGTGGGCATGATGAGGGAGCTATTTAAAATGCCATAGCACTCTCTCACTGCAATCCTGCAGTTTCTTTCTTTCTCTCTTTCTTTCTTTCTTTCTTTCTTTCCTTTCTTTCTTCTCTCTCTCCCTCTCTCTCTCTTTCTTTCTCTCCCTCTTACTCTTTCTTTCTCTTTCCTCTCTTTTTCTTCATTTATTTTATTAGCATTGATGGAGTACTGAGTAATAACTCATTTACTATATCCATTATGCAACAATTAAATCATTCTTGCTTACATATTCATCATGTTACATATTTTACGTAGCAGTATAAACTAAAGAAAAGAAAAAGTAGGAATTTTAATTAATATGTAATTAAAATCACATACAATCATGGGTTATATTCTCATTGGTGTTTTAACCTTCCCTCTATTTTTTTCATACATTCATATGGTTGCATATTATATTTTGAGATTTTCCTCTTCCTCTTTATCCCTCTACATTTTTCCCCTCCCATTTCCCTCTTCCCCAATCTCCACTACCACTTGCTGAACCCCTCACCCTTCTTTCTGATCTGCTTGTATTTTCCATTCTTAGATAGGTATGATTGTTCATTTTTATATATCTAAGTATGTATTTCTTTCTTCCTTTAAATTACATTTAGCTCCCACATATGAGTAAGAACATATGGTATTTCTCTTTTTGAGTCTGGGTTAATTTGCTTAAAATGATGTTCTCCAATTCCATCCATTTTGCAGAAAATGACATAATTTCATTCTTATTTACTGCTAAGTAATATTGCATTGTGTATATATACCACACTTTTTCAATCCACTCCTCTGTTGATGGACATGTTGGTTGATTCCATACCCTTGCGATTGTGAAGATGCTATGTTAAATAGGGAAGTGCCGGTGTCCCTGTATGACATCATCCTTTGGTATATTCTCAGCAGTGGTATCGCTGGGTCATATAGCAGTTCTATTCTTAGTTTTCTATGGTATCTCCAAATCCATTGATTTCCAAAGTAGATGAACTAATTTACAGTCCCACCAGCAGTGTAAAAGTCTTCCTTTTCCCGTGTATCCTTTCCAGCATTTGTTGTTATTTGTTTTGTTAATCTTGGCCATTCTTACTGGAGTGAGATGGAATCTCAGTGTTGTTTTGATTTGCACTTCTCTGAAGGCTAGGGATACTGGACATTTTTTCATGTATTTATTGGCCATTTGTGTTTCTCCACTTGAGAACTGTATGTTTAATTCCATTGCCCCCTTACTTACTGGGTTATTTGTTATTTTGGTGTTTGGTTTCTAAAGTTCTTTGTATATTCTAGAAATTATTCCTGTAGAAATTAGTAGGATGCAAAGATTTTCTCTCATTCTGTGGGCTCTCCTTTTACTATGTTCATTGTTCATTGTTTCCTTTGTTCATTGTTCCTATGTTCATTGTTCATTGTTTCCTTTGCTGTACAGAAGCTTTTTAATTTTATGTAGTCCCATTTGTCAATTCTTAGTGCAGTTTTCTGTTAAGGAAATGCTATTGCAGCTTCTTTTATCCTTGAACTTTCCCCTGGTTGTTATAAGATTTTGACTGTATCCCAGACTTCTATGAGAGTTGAGTCTAATAGTTTTTTCCCCAGCTTATTAGTTATTTTTATAGAAGGATAGGGCCTTGGAGTTTACATGCTGACACTTGGAGTCACGCCATTCCCCCAAATTAACTCATTTTTGTGGACCCCTAAAAATGTCTTGAGAACTGTGTACTGTGCCTACTGTGCTTAATGGATAAGCTCACTCTGCGCCATCTTCAGTAATCAGAAAATGGGATTGCAATTTCAGCTTCGCCCCATCTCTATGATACTGGGCACTAGACCTAACTACTTTGAGACTCACTTTCCTTTTTTTCTACTTGGTTCTAAGAATAAACATAAGATTTCAAAGAGATCATGTGTGAAAGTGCCACATCCAATACTCATACCCCCAAATCTCATTCCATTTCCCTTTCCTCATGCTCAAAACTTCCTTGAGCCTTCCCTTTTCTCTCTTACAGAAAGTTATTGGCCACTTTTCCCACAGGAGACACTTGTGGCTGATAATGGCTGAATAAATTACTTCTGGGAGATTGTTTACATTCTCACAAAGGATACTCTTTAATCCACAGAATTTAAACTTTTGATGAAAATGAAAGTCTCATTTTTTTCAGGAAGAGTGCACTTTTGGAAGGACTTTTCCTCTTCTCTTTTCAGATACTTGAGAAATTGGCAGGTGCTTTCAGTGAGGGAGGAATTATGATACATGACAATATTCCACTGTTGCAGGTATTACCTTTTAAAAAACCAGAGAATATGATGTTTGGCATGTTAGACCACTAAGGTGGACATGTAGGTATTAACTATCTTCAGGTAGGGCATTGCGTGATCCTGGAAACATCAGGACCATACTTTGCTCATATGTGAACTAGGGACAATCACACTGACATGAAAATGTTTACAAACTTGAACTTAACCAATGTGAGGCAGTGTAATTATTAATGTACATATCCTTTTATACAATTTTAGCTGTTAGTGAAATAAATGCTGGGCTGGGGCTTAGCTCACTTGGTAGAGTGCTGCTCTATGCTTTCTGAGGCCAGAGGTTCAATCCCCAGCACTGCAAAAATAAGAGAAGGATGTGGCAATCCACTCCTGAAGCAATCCTGAAACAATCAGCCATTGACAACCCTATGACGATCACTATGAGTTGGACCCAACTCAACAGCATCTAACAACAATAATATATTACTATATATATTTAAACATTATATGGTATAAATATATTGCATGTTATTATATAATAGTTCATTTATATATTTAAATATATATTTAAAGTGATGCAATTGTAGGTAAAATAAGACAGAAAGAAATGATGGTAGATTTGGTATTAAATCCCACAAGTAATATTTTGCAGTCCTCTGTACAGTATAGCTGAAGAATCTTCTAGCATTTGAACATGCCAATATTTAGTACTTCATGGGATAACCTACTTTACCTTTGGACAGCACCAGAAAGTGATTTTTGCTTAGGGTTACCATCATGCAATTTAGCACCTGGTCAAGTCTTCTCTAATACTCTCTAGCTGATGTTTTAATATTTATTGAGAGTTCAACATGTGTCGGAAACTGTATTGACACATTATCTTATTTAATCCTTAAATAACCTAAGACATGAGACTTTGTTTTAAGTCTCTATGTTCTAGACACGGAAAACTAAGGTTTAAAGAGCTTAAATGACCAGTCTCAAAGACTCTAAACAAATGAATGTGACAGTGATCATTCACACCAATATGTTCTGAATCTGAATCCAATGTCTGTACCACTCCATGTTACCTCCCCAAAATATATAGGGTTTTCTCTCCCTCCCCCTGGTTCACTATGGGTTGCCTTGGTACTTAGTAGATTGCTGCCACTTGTTGAATAGGAGATAATACGCAGAATTGAATTTGAGGAAAGTTTCAGGAATCACCTTCTGACTTCGTGGGATGTGAGATGCAGAAGTATATAAGGCTAGGTTTTCTCTTTTTCTGAGATGGAAATAAGCCCTGCTCTACCCAAACTCTTAAAGCAGGGGTGTCAAACTTTTTGGCTTCCCTATGCCTCATTGAGTAAAGAGGAGTTGTCTTGGAGTACACATATATATATGTATGTATGTGTGTGTGTGCATATATATATATATATATATATATATATACACATATATATGTACATATATATAATAACTTTTATATTTTTATTGTAAAGCTTAA
This sequence comes from Pedetes capensis, assembly GCA_007922755.1. Lineage (NCBI taxonomy): Eukaryota > Metazoa > Chordata > Mammalia > Rodentia > Pedetidae > Pedetes > Pedetes capensis. The sequence continues at coordinate 8,094 of VMDO01040066.1, forward strand.
GGAAATAAGAACAATATAAAATTGTGGGGCCACATTACTAGTTGTCCTGGGCTGCATACAATCCTTAGGCCACAGTTTGGATATGCCTGTCTTAAAGGCTCTATCAGATCTGGAAAAGAAAAATATGAAGTGGACTATACAAAAGTAAAATAAATTACTATTTTCTTTGTTACTTTATGCAGCATATCAGAATACATAAAGGCTTGATCTTTCTTCTGCCTATAATGTTCCTGTATTTATAGATTCACTCGTTTCATGGTGACTGAAAATTCAAGGAACCAAATAAACATTTTGCTCCCTTAGACCATTCTATAAATGAAGGAGAAAAAGAACTGCACTCATAATGAGCCTCCTAGGGTTTTCAATGGCTGATGGTTCGGAGTGGATTACCATGTCCTTCTCCCATATGTGTTAATTAAAGGTGGATAAACAAAAATTTAAAATGAAAAATTTTATGAATTCTCCCTCCTACACATTGATGGCCATCATATAGTTAAGAGTGACATCAATCCCTCATCAAAACATGTTGTTTTTGGGTGCTGTCAAGTTGGGTCCTACTCATAGCAGAACGATGTACACCAGAATAAAACACCACCCTACTTGTGCCATGTCCACCACTATGTCAATGTTTCTCTTCTATTCATAAGGTTTTTCATAGCTGATTATTTTGGGAGTGGGCTTGCTGGGGTCTTTCTCCCAGGCTTATAGCACTGGGTATTGCCAGGAGGTCTCCCATACAGGGACTAACCAGGCCCAACCCTGCTTTGCTTCCCAGATCAGAAGGGATCATACTCCAGACAGTATGGCTGTTGACTTCAAAACATAAAAGAAAGAAAACATAAATTGATGAAACCTATAGTGATATGCGCCAGTAACTTTATTTTCAAGAATAGTAGATATGTGGGAAATCATTTCTGACCTTTCCATAACATGATTGATCATTGCCACTCCCAAACATCTTTTTCCCAAGTGCTTACCTTAAATTGAGGTGCATAGTGAAGGTATGCTGACCTCAAGTGTCATGGGTCAATTTCTACATACTTAAAGGTTTTTTTATTTTTTATTTATTTTTTTTGAAAAAAGATTTATTTCGGTGGGCAGTTTCACAGTTTCAGAGATTTCACTCCATGATCACTTGGCTCCATTGCTTCTGGGCCCGTGGTGATGCTGGACATCATGGCAGGTAGCATGTGATGGAGCAAATTTGATCATCTCATGGAGGATAGGAAGCAAAGAGAGGAAGGGGCTGGGGACAAGATATACCCTTTGAAGTCACACTCCCAGTGACTTACTTCCTCCAGGCCCCACCCCTAATAGCCCATTTGGTATGAAGTCATCAATGGATTTACTCATTGATGTAGTTAGAGCCCTCATGATCCATTCCACCAGAAGAGGACTCTACCTTCACCATATGATCCTTTTTGGGGAGGCATGTCATATCAAAATCATAACAGTCTGCTCCTGGACCCTAAAGGCTCATCAACATTTCACAATGCAAAATGCATTTAGTCCATTTCTAAGAGTTCCCAGTCTTAATAAATCCAACATTGTTCAAAAGTCCACGTTCAAAGTCTTCTCTTGAGACTCCAGGCAAATTAGTAACTGTAATCCCCTGTAAAATTCAAACTGCCAGTTACTTACTTCCTATGTACAATGGCTCAGGTAAACATCCTCATTCCAAAAGAGATTAATAGCAGCATAGAGCCTGCAGCTGTAGCCCTGTGGCATCCGATCCCGTCAGATCTCGGAAGCTAAGCAGGGTCAGGCCTGGTTAGTACCTGGATGGGAGACCGCCTGGGAACAACAGAAGCTGTAGGCTTGGGAGAAGGACCTGGCAACCCCCTCCCAAAAATCAATCTGCCATTGAAAACCCTATGAACAGCAGAGAAGCACTGATAATAGTGTTTCCCCTGTTGTACAGAGGGTCGCTATGAGTCGGATACCGACTCGATGGCACCTAACAACAACAACAACAGCAGCATAGAATGGAAGGATGGGACCAATGCAAGACCAATACCCAGGAGAGCAAACATTTAATTCTTTAGTTCCATGTGTGCATCCAAGGCATTTGATGTAAGCTCCAGTGGACCTGGGCAGCCCTGACCCTATGACCTTGCTGGTTGCATCTTATAGCTCTCTTGACCTGGCCAGATTTCCTTGGAAGGGATTCTACATTCCTAGCAACTCTAACTTCCTTGAATCTCTATTGAAGATTTGACCTCACCCACACAGATCCACACATTGCCCTCTCAGGGGCTACCTGCAGGGATTCTGATCCTGATACACATTGCCTGGTCCATCAGGCCTTTCTTAAAAATATCACTAGAACCCTCCATGACCTCATAAGTCTTGTATACTGCATGTCAGCAAAACCAGCATCATGTGGATGATGCCAAAGTCTGCTGCCCACTCAATCACTAGCTGGGCCCTCTTGAACCACGGATGCAGTGGCTTCTGAGTGTCTGAATGACTGAACATGAAGAAACAAATTTTGGGGAAACATAGCTGAAGTTTTTAATCCTCTTTCTTGCTGTTGTTGTAGTTAGGTGCTGTCCAGTTGGGTCTGACTCACAGAAACCCTTATAGGTTTTCTTTTTTTCTTTTTTTTCTTTCCTTAGAAATTAATAATTTTATTAAAAACTTAATAAAGAAACACAATAATAGTCATGTTTCATTTTTCTGGATATTTTCTGATTCCTAGTTTTATAGATTTTGTCTATGAGCAAATGGGACTGAGAGCAAAAGCACCAGCTTTTACTAACTAAAGACCTCTCATGCTTTGGGGGATTTTACTAATTTTGATTTGTTTCTGAGTAATCTCATCTGGAGTACTTCCTATTGCACTAATCTGCTGGCATTTTATATGTGCACACTGTGACAAAACAATGCATATGCTCTGAAACAACTTAATCTCAGTATGTGAGAACTGGCCCCAAGACACCCTGAGAGTGAAGATAGAGGCAGACAGATCTAGCATTTTACCCTCTCTTGTCCCTCTTTTTTCCTCCCATTCCCTAATAGTTCCTCTTCTACTTTTAAGTCACTTTTGTTATTGTTGTTAGTTTCCACATATGAGAGAAAACGTGTGATACTTGTCTTTCTGTGCCTGGCTTACGTCACTTAAAATGATGTCATCCACTTCCATCCATTTTCCTAGGGGTGTTTGGGTGTGTATGTATTCTTTATATATTCATCTGCTGGTGGACAACTAGGCTGATTCCACATCTTAGCTACTGAGAATAGCGCTGCAAACAGCATGAATATGCAGGTGTACTGTATGCTGCTGTTATTCCCTTCAGGTATATATTCAGGAATGGGTAACTGGATCATATGGTAGTTCTATCTTCTTCTTCTTTTTTTTTTTTTAGGAACTTCCATAATGATTTTCGTAGTGGTTGGACTAGCTTATATTTCTACGAACAACATAAGTTGTTGTTGGGTGCCATCAAGTCAGGTCCGACTCATTGATTGCTTCAGGATTTCTTCCGGAGTGGATTGCCATATCCTTCTCCCATTTTTGCAGTGTTGGGGGGAGAACCTGGGTCCTCAGAATGCAAAGTAGCACTCTACCAACTGAGCTAAATGCCAACTCCTAATGACCCTATATAGAACAGAAAGAAGCACTCCCCAAAACTGTGCCAAGCCCAGCACTATGTCAGTGCTTCTCTGCTATTCATAGGGTTTTCAATGGCTCATTGTTTTGGGTTTGCTTTGGGAGTGGACTGCTGCATCCTTCTTCCATTTTTGCAGTGCTGGGGATCGAACCCAGGGCCTCAGAAAGTGCACAGCAGCATTCTACCAACTGAGCTAAACCCCAGCCTCCCAACAGCACATAAGGGTTCCTTTTTCTTCACATTCTCATTAGCATTTACTATTTTTGTTGTTGTTGTTGTTTTTTCTTTTTTTATTAGAAATTTTTAATGCACATCATAATGTGATTCATTTTGACATGCTTTTCGTTGTGACAATTTTCATATATGCAATTTGATAAGCATTATTCATATAGGTTACCCCTTACCCTCCTCTGTTTCCCCCCTCCCCCCTTCCTATCTAAGTTTCCCATCCAAGTCTTCTCTATCTTTTACTATATAGTATTTTTCTATATGTCCTTGGGTTCCATTTC
>VMDO01040067.1:0-12230 GCA_007922755.1 Pedetes capensis
AACAACAACAAAATACCACCACCACCACCAAATTACTTAGTTCTACCACTTTAACCAGCCAAATAATCCTAAATAAATTTAACCTCCCTGGACTTCGGCTGCTTTACCTCTAAAGTGGGAATGAGGCCACAATTACGATGACGATCAAATGAAGTCACATGTGTGAAAGTCCTCTTAAGTATTGTTCAGGGAATGTATTGCTATTTCTACTAGGTTCCTCGAATTGTTTAATGTAGAAAATGGATGTCTCCTACTTTGTATATCCTTCAGCCTCCACTGGAGTTCCTTCTGTCTAGGAGCAAAAACAAATGTAACTGAAAACAAAAATGTGCTAACCAAAGCGGCACATAGGTTTCTGACCAATTTTCCAAAAGCAGGTTTAAGGGAGAGCTGTTCAACTTGGAAAGCCAAAGCAGTCAGCCATCAGCAAGCAATCAGCAAAGCATTAGCAAGATATGGAACCAGGGGCAGTGCGGCTCCTCTTCCCAAAGGGCACGTTCGCCCTTAGATCACTCACTGTTGTGCGTGAGATGAGTAGGTTTAAAAAACTAAAAAACGTTCATAAAATTCTAGTAGGTAGCATGCCACGTCAGCTTTTTACTCCACGTTCATAGAATTAATGCTAAATTAGAACCAATTACCATACCAACTGACAATTTAGAGGCCATTAAAATATAGAGTAGCCTGAAAGAAATATAGTATGCTATGGAAAGAGAAATTCTGATGGAAAGGAGACAAATTCCAACCTCTAACATTTCCTGAGTTAAGGACCCTGGGATGTTGAAGTAGAGTTATTTTCTTTCCTGACCTCCTGGGAGCTAGAGTCTAAAGGTCAAGGTAATCCTCTCCCTCTCCCTCTCCCCCCTCCCCCCTCTCTCTTTCTCCCTACCCCCTCTCTTTCAAACACAAAAAAGCACGCACACACATGTGCAAACACAAGTACTCCACCAGCACTGTAGTTGCTGTCCAGTGCGGCCCTTAGTCAACACTAAGCCTTGTGCTAAACACAGACTTTGCTTTGTGTGCTTCACAAACAACTAGAAGTTCTTAAACAGAAGTCAAGGGATACCCAGTTGGAGAGGAACACTGTAGAGATGCGAGGTGTGAAAGTTTAAAGGAGGGAAAGACGCACGGAAAGCAAGGCAGGGGGCTGGAGGTTTAGCTCAGTGGTAGCGTGCTTGCCTAGCAGGTAGGAGGCCTAGGGTTCGATTTCCCAGTACCAAAAAGAAAAGATGGGGGGAGGCAAGAGTGACCCTGAGTCACAGGCTGAACATTCCCAAAGAACAAGGTTCACAGGGGGATTCAAAGAGTTTAATTTTTTTTTTCAAGTATACATCTCTATTTCTTAGGTACTTTCTAAGTATTTTACACTTCAAACTGGCAACCACTTAAACATGGGGCCCTTTCTCTAAGAAGACTTGCAGATACCGGGACAGATTTTTAAAGAGTTGTAAAGGGATTTAATGTTTCATTTTGTAAACATCACCTGCTGATCAGGAGAATCACAGTTTGTCAATAAACAAGGCCCGCCAGGGTTCAAAATCAAATCAAAATGGCTTTTGCAGGTTCTGGAAGGAAGCTTATTCTTGCTATTTTCACTGCTGAACATTTGGGCAGCTAATTTCAGAATGACAATGTTTACCACATTCCCTACAACCTCACACCTAGTGTAGGGAAGACTAATGACAGGGCGTCCTCAGGCAGACACGTGGGCGTAATTGCTCATCAAGTCAGAGGGCTTTGCATCTAAAACAAAGGCAACAGCAAGAGAGCCAGTGACTCCTATTGCTGAAATCATGTCTTGCCAGAGTCAAGTTTACAGAAATATTTATAGAATTAGCAAAACACTATTACTGGCAGTTTGGGGGGTTGTCTACCCTTGAATAACATTTTGGGGGGCATGGAGAGGGGAGGAAGGGGAGGAAGAACAAAGGAACCCATGCACCCCCAAAATTCTAAATGTTAAAAAAGCAATAGGGGCCCTTTTTGTCACACTAGTATGTTTAGGCCCACAGCCGTAGTACTGTGGAGTCCCAACCCGTAAGATCTCAGAAGCTAAGCAGGGTTGGACCTGGTTAGTACTTGGATGGGAGACTGCTTGGAAACACCAGATACTGTAGGCTTGGGAGAAGGACCCGGCAACGCACTCCCAAAAATCAATCCACTATTGAAAACCCTATGAATAGCAGAGAAGCACTGACAATAGTGTTTGGCCTATTGTACATAGGGTGGCCACAAGTCGGATACCGACTCGACGGCACCTGACAAGAAGAAGAAGTATGTTTAGGGAAAGCTTGGGCGAATGAACCCATGTCATAATTCATCCTAAGGGGCAAAAAGAATATTCCTGTCAACTCCAGTTGTGTGTTTCAAAGACTTCTATCAGCTGACAAGATCCTTATGTTTGTAAACCACTCTGAAATATTGTTTCTAAATTAGCTCCATTTTCTTCTTTAAAAAATTACTGTATATCTCTGCTGTTTCCATTATGTCTTAGTCATTTACGGTCACTTTGAAAAACAAAACAAACCCTCTTTCCCCAAGTTTTCCTTTATATTGCAAAGCAAATGTCAGGTTTATGAACTGAATTTAGGAACTGAAGATAACTATATATTCATTCAAGTAAAACTACTGACTTTCTTGACAGTTTGGTCAGTTCTCAGGGTCTATTAACAGTCACAAGTAACTCAGAAGAAGATTGCACTTACTTTTTAGGCCTCTACTTTCAGCTTTTTACTAAACCTCAGTGAGCACATCATGTGTGCTCAGTTAAATTGGTTGTTGCTGAAATTTCCTGCTAGCATTGAAATAGATGTCAAAGCAGGTGGTATCCGAAAGGTCTTAGATTAGTAATGCTTGAGCTCCTCAGCCCAGTCAGGGTTTGTGTAAAAAAGGTCTATGGAGGTGGTTCCAGGAGAGAAGCACAGAATCACTCAGTAATGTTTGATGTCTTTTTTCTTCCTATATTGCACATTGATGTGTAAGTTATGTGATTGAAGAGGACATAATAGAAATCAAGAAGCTGGGTGCCGTGGCTCATGCCTATAATCCCAGCAACTCGGGAGACTTAGGCAGGAAGATCATGAGTTCGAGGCCAGAGACAGCCCATGTAATTTAGCAAGACCCTGTCTCAAAATAAAAAATGGGGCTAGAGGGTGCAGCTCAGCAGTAGAACATTTGCCTAGGATCCACAATGCCCTGAGTTCAAATCCCCAGTGCTATAAAAAATAAATAAATAAATAAATAAATAAATAAATAAAGGAGTGGATGCAATCAAACCAGTTCCTCTTAGATATAATCCATTAGATTGTCTCCTCACACTGAATTTGTATGAAAACAGAAGAAGTATCTTTCTCATTTTCTTCCTAGTCAAGATAGAGAAGGGGCCCAGGGGCCCATTTTCTCCCAATGTTTGAGGAAACATGTAAAGAATGAGAACATTCCAGGTCAAGAGACTCTGAAAAACATTATTCAGTAACAAACAAGTTCTCCCATGCTGTTATCCCTTAACTGTGTTCAGAACATCCCTGCATGGATGCCCATACTTACCTCAAAGTCACTAAGTCTCAGTCAAGCTCATCCTTGTTGCCCCCACAACCACTGGCTACCTTGCTTTCTTTATTTCTGTCAATAGAATAATGCATCATTTTACCAGTGCCTAAGAACTAATACTGTGGAATCATCTTTTAGGCTTTTCTTCCTTTTTTACTGATGCCCAAGCTATTTCTTATCAGAGTTGTCATCATAGTTATTGGTTGTATTGACTGATTTGGGGGCCCCTATCTGTACCCCAATTTTCACAGGTCTAAATCAGACTTACTTGTGAATAGCATCCTCCTATCTGCTCAGGGTCTTTAAAACAAAACAAAACAGAAGAGGGCTTTGTGATAGTAAAAGCAATTTTGGTCAGTCGTGAGGTTTGCTCTGAAGTCCTACCAAGAGGCTGCAAAAGGGAGAAATAAGATGGCTATCAGAGTGCTAACATGTGGTATGATTCCCAGAGTAAGCCTACAGACCCGTAAAGACAACTAAAGAGACTATAGAGCAACCAGGCCAGCAAAACCTCACAAGAAAAGGAGCTGGCCTGCTGGGAACACAGAGCAAGGAAACTCTCTGGGGAAGATTTAGTAAAGCCTACACAGGCTCCCTCAGGGTAGTGAACAGAACCGGTCCCTGGCCTCCCAGCTGACAGAGCTGTGGGGAGAACAGAAAACAAGCCTGGAACAGAGCTCTTCCCATTGACCTATTGCCGTTATTCTGATCCCACGTTCGCCAAACAACTTTCTGCATAAGATTCACCTTGCACTCAGGACTGTCTGACTACAGGGAGAGGAAGCCCTATGACCACCCTATCTCTCAGTCCTCCATGGCTTGTTGTCACACAGCAGCTTCGTGAGCCAGGAGACTGAGTCTGCCCCTAAGAGATGGATCCACTCTGGATATGCTCAGGAATCTCACCGAGAACGGGAGCTAGAAGCATGGCACATGGTAGCAAATTCTTTGTTCTGTAATCACCTAACTCTGTGGAGTTCAGAATCCAGAGTGGATTCACATGACTCCCAAGTGATCCTAACCATACTCAACAAATTCTGCCTTTAGAAATAGGACCTTGGTGGCAGTAACGTTTGTGTTTCCAAAACAACAGACTTCCTCTCCACACTACCAATGGGTTCTAGCAGTCTTGGGATCAATTAAGCATTCAGTTACACAATTCAATCTCTTCCATTTTCAGATGATATTCATATCTGTCAGCCTCAGAGGCTAAAGTAGCTGCTCCTTGGACTTTAATGTGCAGACCTGGAAGTTTTGTTGAAAGGTAGATTCCAATGCCTGAGATTGTGCAGTTGCAACACCTCCCAGATGACACAGACCCTGCACATATGTGGAATACACTTTGAGGAGCAAATTTCCCAATGCTCAGGCAGCACAACCAACAAATTACATCAGAACCCTAGGGCTGAGGCCAGAAATTAGTCATGTGAAAGCTCCAGAATGCTGTCTGGGGCAGCCCAGGTGGAAACCTAAGGGTCTGGATACTTTTCCAGGGACAGGGATCTTCCTTCAGCCCAAATCGCTGTGTTTGTACTCAGGAACAAACCCACAAAGCTGTCTGCAGAGGCCCAAGCTGCCTCCAGGCTTTTAAGTTCCTCTGTGCTAAAGCAGAATTACCCAAACTGCAGCATTTTTAATGTGTTTATATTTATCAAGCCAATGCCTTTAACACAAAGTACAACTTTATGTATAAGCTCATTTGAAGATAGCATCACAAGCCTACCTCTGAGGCCCATCTCAGGCCTACATCCTGTCTCCCTTGATAGGCCCCACGCAGGCCCTCCATGAGTTGCCTGATCATTTGAGGAAACTTTTCTCTAAGAGGAATTGGATAACAAGAACACATAATGGGAGAGAGACTATTATAGCTATTGCTTTCTCAGTAAAACATGAAAATGTTTTACAAAATAACAAACCCTAAGTGATTAATTTAAACAAAACAACATCATAGTCATATAAATAAAAGTGTTTTTACCCCATTAACAAGGCTTCTCCTGGAATCACTACCACAAAACTATTCCCATTCAAGAAATGAGTGTTTTGTGCCAGGCGTGGTGACTCACACCTGTAATCCCAGCCACTCTAGAGGCAGAGGCAGAAGGATCACAGCTTCGAGGCCAGAGGCCAGAGGACTGAGAGGTAACTTAGTGAGACCTTCTCTCAAAATAAAATATTTTTACAAAGGGGGATGAAGTGCAACTTAGGTAAAGTGCTTGCAAAGTATGCATGAATGTGCAAAGCCCCGAGTTCAGCCCCCCAGTATCACAGAAAAAAGAAAGAAAATTAGCGTTTTGCTCCAACCAGACACTGTGCATAGACAGTACCCTTTTATACTTGAAAAATCAACAAAATACTTCCTTTCCTCTGGAGAAAAATTCTTGTACAAGAAATATTTTTATTCTACTCTCAAATTTCACAAGTAACACAAAAATACACAATAAACACAAATTATTTTTAAAAGATGAATTGCTTCCCTCCAAAGCCCTCTTCTCCCCTGCTTCACTGGGGTATCAGAAAAAAGCCTAGCAGTAAGTGGAAACACTTTGAAAATCAGATTCCTCTTTCTGTTTTTGTTTTCTTTCCTTTCAGACAATGCATCAGAATGCATTAATACGGGGTAGATTTGTTTTCTCTGGGTAGAGGACACCAGAAAGGATCTTGTTTTGAGTCTAGGAATGCTTATTCTCTTCCAAAGATATCCTGAACGTACACACATGGACGTTCATGTGAGCCCTGCTTCACAACCTTCTTGGGCTCTCTGTCATGAGTACCAGGGAGGGAGGGAGATTATTCTGTGATTGTGCTGTTTGAGTTCAAGAGTTACTACTTTAAAAATTCACAGAGGAAATCTAGGAGTTAAAACATGCCAAACTTTCGCCTAGAGAAAGAGCCTGCAAAACATCCCTCCCATGTCAGCCCTTCCTCTCTCCTCCTGCCACCTGCCCTCATATCAAACTTCTGTGGCTCACAAGAAAAAATAGAACAATGATTCTTTTCCCTCATTCAGTTTTAAAATTAGAAGTAAATTTGCTTTAAGTAAAATTAGAAGTAAACACCACAGCTTTAGCATGTATTTCTTAAGCTTTCTTTCCTACCTGGTTTAATTCCAGTTTAAAGAAAAAGAACTCAGACCTAAAAATAGTCCAAAATACTCTGCTTGATACCTAGAGAAGCTGTCTCTCAGCTGGCAAGGTAGGGCCAGTGCCATATAAACCTGTACCACTTATTATCATTTGGCTCATTTGCCATCCTCTGGGTAGAGTGCAGCGTATGCAGGAGGGGACTGTCACTACTATTCTTCTAACCAGGCATTTACACAGGCTTTAACAACACCGATTTGGGGATCAGATGGACTTCGTTTCAATGATGAGGATGATGAGGATGGTTAAGCCTTAAATGGTGCTTATTTTTGTTCTAGGCATTATTCTGGGCAGTTTCCACTTGCTTATTTTTTTTTAATTCTGAGAACCCATGAGGTGAGCTTTGGTATTAGGCTTCTTTACAGATGAGTTGTTGTTCTACAGATGCCATGAGACCGAGGACAAGCTAAACCCTCAAACCCTCCATTTGAACATCTGGGCAATGACAATCTCAAACCCAAATCGTACGTAAGGCTCACCTAGGCCTGTGATGGATGTAATGCACAGCTAAGGGTACCTGTCAGTATTCGCTGATGCCTGGCAAATGAAATGCAAATTTTAAGATAATTTAGATGATAGAAGTTCTCCTGAGATCAATGAAAAGAAGAAAAAAAAAATCTTCCAAATCCAAAAAGAACCAGTATTTTTAAAAATTGACTCACCTGCCTCTGTTTTTATCTTTCAAGTTAAAACAAAAAAAGGTTAGGCCCTGGCAAAGCACGATCCCTCCCTGATTCCACAACATGCTGCATGTTAAATTTGTTCTAGTCATTCCCTCCAAGTATATGTTCTGTAGGGAAAGAACACCTGCTTTGTAAAATGCACTTCGCGTAAGGTGCATCTGACAGATACAGCAAGAAAAAAAAATTGTAGATGAGATGGCAAAAGCCCAAGATTACTCCTTTTGCCTCTGAGAGATTAGAGAATCTCAAGTGTAGTTTAGAATAGGATGGGAAGAGAGTTATTATCATTTCAAAGGTCTTGATAACAACTATATCTGAATACCAGAACTGATTTTGGCTAATTCATATTTCAACTTAAAATAATTACCTATTAACTATATGAATAAGTAGATTATTATTCTTAGCAATTTTCCCATTTATAAATCATTCTATTTTAAATCATTGTTAAGAACAGATTTGAGGGCAGCTGTATTCATGTTGGAAATGATTCTATAAATCTACTCTCAAAATATATTTAAAGTGGCATACATTTGATCAATGAGGGGGCTCTTATCTTTTTATATGAAAATTATATTTCCTGCATATTTTATTCAAGACATGAATTTTTAACAGGATGCTAGCCCTGTTATATAGTTAGCCTTAGGAGAAATTATATTGCTTTACAGAGATCCAATAAACAGTGAAGAAAAACATTTTTTCTTTCCTGCCCAAGACATCTTTGAGTAAGTAATTTTCCAAAAGACAAGTGTTAGCTTAAAAATACAACAAACAAGGAAGCGGGGAGGGAACAAGGACAAGCATCTTATCAGTGATTGGCCAGCTTCTCCGAGTGCTAGTCAAGTCGTCCTATGACTCAATATGCAGAAACAAGGGGAGCACAACTTCAAGGCCAGAGGTAGCTTCTGTAACTTAGCAAGACCCTGTCTCAATTTAAAAAATAAAGGACTGGTGGGGTGTAGCTCAGTGCAGAATGCACATGCACAAAATCCCAGATTCAGCCCTCTCACTTGGCAAAAAAGAAGAAGAAAAGTAGTCCTATATAAACCTTAGTAACTCTGACTGGCTCTCTCCAGACTGGAAAAAGACCTGTCCTAGAAGGACTAATAAATCAAACATTTTAATATATACTCAAAAGACATTTCTTTTAACCTCAGCTAAAATTCTGGTTTTCTGTTTTGTTTTCATTTTGTTGTTTGCTTTGTATTGGTTTGGTTGTTTGGGATTTTTTGCTGTTTGTTTCTTGCAGTACTGGTGGGTTAAACCCAGGGCCTTGTGCACACTTTGTAAAAGCTCTACCAGTGAGTTGTACCCCACATCCCTTTTTTATTTTTGATTTTGAGTCAGGGTCTCCCTAAATTACCCAGGCTGCTTCTGGTCTCAAACTTGTGATCCTCTTGCCTCAGCCTCCTGAGTCACTGGGATTACAAGCAGGCACCAGCCTGCCCAGTTCTCCTGTTTATTTTTAAGTTTGAAGGAAAGGTAAGTTTGGTAAATGCTTGCATGGAGGTAGTCTGGCTAAACCTGTGATTCCTCAAAGTCATGGGGCATATTTGGCATTTCTTTTGTGATTGATCCTCAGTAGACAGCATTTAAAATGTCAGAACTGCAAATTTATTCTCTTCTGTTTTTTAAGCAGTAGTGTGTGGGTGTCTGGTTTAATAACACATTGGTTCTCAGGGGGCACACAGTGGAGGGGGGCAATTTGTAGCATGTGTCACTTGTCTTGGTGTAAATACTCCTAACATGGGCTGATTTTAGACTACCACAGTGATGTCATTGAAAATATAGTTGGAAAACACTGTGTAGGCTCAGTCCATGGGAGCTAATGGGGGCTGGCTCCTGCACGCCACTGGAAATAAAGTACATCAGCAACATCATGGAACTCTGTGCCAGTTTAAATCTGAGTTGCAAAAGAAGTCATCTTACCCAAGTTGAAGGCATTTACTTTTTTATTCCTATAATGTTTGTCACCAAAAGATTAATAATGTTTAGAAATGATCGATTTCAATTCCTTGGGGGAAAAACACGGTAATAAATGGAATGACTTCTTAAAGACCAAACCCTATCATACTCATCTCTTCCAACACAGAGCCAGGCCTGAAAGGTATCATCTGTCCTGGTGTCAGGGAGGCTTTGAGTCTTTCCCAAACAGAGAAGTTGTGGAAACTTGTGAAAATGTAGTTTACATTACGGTTAAAGTCAAATACCCAACTTTCAAGAACTTCACAAGCTAGACATAAAAATGAATGCAGGGAAAAGAATTGTCATAGAAACACTTACTAAATAGTGATCTGGGTCCAGTTTAATGTTGTCATCAGGAGGGCTTGACTAAAATTCTGTAGGTAATGTACAAGTGGTAAAGCTCCAAAAGAAAAACAGACGGAGTGACTTCTTAAAATTAATTATGAAACCTCAATTACCAGTGAAACCAGTGGCTCCTCAAAATGACTGCTTGCCGTAACCGTGTATGGAATACCAGACATTTGTTCATTTTCTCAACTTCAAAGAAGACAAAAATGTGAATCCACTAGGGAACTGGCCAAACCTAAAATATCTCACTGCTTTTCTCTGAAAACAGAAGGACAGAATTCTTTCTTCCTTACAGGTTCTTCCTTACATAATTCTAACAAACCAAGCTTGAACTCACATTGTTAAGAACAAGAGAGTGCTTTCAGTGAGATAATTCTCATAATAATGCATGTTTGCACATTCTTAGAACTTGTTGGCTATTTATGCATTTTAATGCACAGTTGTATTTATTTTTGTTGAAGTGTCCAGTGGAGTTGGGAAACCACAACCCTTTCATGTACAGTTGAGAAAGAAGCACAGTGGTACCTCAGCATTCAACCACACTCTCTTCTAGAAGGCTGGCCAAGTGGCCATCAGTTGAGTGCTGGACACTTTTTTTCCATAAGAAATAATGTAATGTATTTGTTGGTGCCCACACCGTACTGAATGGCTAATTCAGACACATGTATGCCACTCACATGCTTAGCAATGGGTTCTTTTTTAAATTCAATTGTTCTTACTGTTTTCCTCTTTCCTTCACTTTTAGTGCTAGAAAGTTTCTGGCATGCCATGATGACTCTGTGGTATACGTATGCACATACATATTAAAAAAAAAACACGCAGAAGATTGTGAACACAGCACCAGGACAGGTCTTCACTGCTTGAAATCAGCATGCAAAATTGACTCTTTCCTGTTTCACCTGGAGGTGTCACAGGTAAGTATGGTGTCTCATATAGGTTTTACCATGGTGGTCAAGTGCCAACCAAGTGGTCAAGCACTGAACCAGAATTCTCTCAAATATTGGTCGAGGACCAAAATGTTCCAGCACAGAGCAGTTCAAGTGCTGAGATACCACTGTACTACATATATCCTATTGTGTGGTTAGGTGCTGTCAAGTCGGTATCTGACTCATAGCGATCCTATGTACAACAGGCAAAACACTATTGTCGGTGCTTCTCTGCTATTCCTAGGGTTTTCAATGGCTGATTGATTTTTGCGGGGTAGAGTGGGTTACCAGGTCCGTCTCCCATGCCTACAGGACCTGGTGTGTTCCCAGGTGGTCTCCCATCCAAGTACTAACCAGGCCAATACTGCTTAGCTTCTGAGATCTGACAGGATCTAATGCCACAGTGGTGCAGCTGCAGGCATATATATCCTATACATCCTATGGAATATATCCTCTCAGGTAAAGGAATGGCCCTTCCATCTTCCCCACTTTGTTCTCACAGCATTGCAAAGAATATTACCATATTTAAACATTACCACACTAATTAAATATTTAATTTCAAAGCCTTTAAAAATCCCTTGGTTTGTAAATATAAATTTGCTATTTGCTATTCATCAGAATTGAATAAATTGTTTGACACATTATTAAAACAACCATAAATTTTGCCTTCCAAGGTAGATAGGCTGGAAACAAATTTCAGTCTTGGCTTCTTCAGCTTTCACTATCTCACATTCACAATCCTCCATTTGCAATTAAAGGTCATTGCTTCTCCATTGCTACCTTATCGAATGAAATTTTACATGTTTTTAAAAATTCCAAATTCTTGAGCAGTACATCTTAATTTTGAACATTGGAGTAAAAACAAGCAACTACAAGGGTGGTGACAAGATAGGCATTAAAAGGCTCTGAATTGTCAAAACAAAATTGTTTCCACAATAAATCAATGATAGTAAGTTTAGTTCTGAAAAGACATAGCTTATGGAAAGGAATTCACCACAGTTAAGTTTCTGCATTATTAAGTAAGGGAATAAGCCCAACAGGGAGATTATGTTACCCATATCTGGTAAGCTAAAGACAAAAAAAAAATTGTTCTGGATGATTGGGTATTTCACCTTGCCCATGGCTCAGGGCCTCAACCAGGAGGGAGGCTTCCCAAACTCAACCCAGTGCTTGAAAGAATATCAACAGGACCATAAAGGTACACACCACTTCAGACAAGGATGCAAAGTTCTTATTGGCAGAACAGGCTTCTATTATGACAAGAAGGACAAACAGAACTGGACAGGGTGGCCCACACCTATAAGACCAGCACTTGGGAGGCTTAAGCAGGAGGAGCTCAAGTTCTAGGACAGCCTTGGCTATAACACAAGATCCTGCCGTTAAAAAAATAATAATAATTTTAAAAAGTAATATATGACCTAGCTATAACACTATTGGGAATTTACCCAAAGGGAGAGGGGTCATCATACCACAGAGACACCTGCATTTCCATGTTCAATGCAGCGCTTTTCACAATAGCAAAGATATGGAATCAACCAAAGTGCCCTTCAACAGAAGAATGGATAAAAAAACTATAGTATATATACACAATGGAATACTATTCAGCAATCAAGAAAAAT
>VMDO01040068.1:0-12220 GCA_007922755.1 Pedetes capensis
AAAAAAAAAAAAAAAAAAAAAAAAAAAAAAAAAAAAAAAGTTAAAAGAGTCTAGGGGTGCAGCTCAGTGGTAGAGTCCTTGCAAAATATGCAGGAGCCCCCCTCCACTAGTACTGCAAAAATTAAATTAAATTAAATTACAAAAATATAAAGAATGCTAGTGAATACAACAAAACACTAGGGGTAGAGGAATCAGAGAATTGAATTAGAAGGCTGCACAGCCTGACAACTCTCCAAGGACAGTGCTAGCTGCTCCGAGTCCCCTGAGCCTCAGGGAACAGTCTGTGCTTGGAAACTGGACCTAGGACTCAGGAAGACATACCTGAAATTATTAAAACATGTCCACTCTGACCTGGATGGACACATTTATATCATCTATGGCTACTTTTGCGAGCTAAGAAACTAGGGCTAAATTTAGTGCTTGTCTTTTAATTGGTAGGAAAGGATTACTGTGATGAGCTCATTCCAGTTGCTTTAATTGTTTTTCCGAACTAATGTGGATTCTCGCATTTACAATCAACTTGAGTTTTGAAATATTTGTCATTTCTCAGATTACCTGCGTTTTACCTGAGTGACATTTAGCAAGGCAAGGCATATTTTTCTTCTGGATTAATTTTTTTAGTAGAAATCATTAGGCAAAATTTTGATTTTATGAAGCCTCTAAAAGGGGACTGGAGGGGCTTCCTCGCTATGCCTCAGTGAGCTGAGCTTTGGGGAGCTGCAGGGAGTCCTGGGGCCCCAGGCCTGGGAGCTGCTTTTCTCACATGGTGAAGTGGGCCTGGTCCTCCCTGTCCTGAGGCTCCCAGAAAACACAGAGCTGGTGACTTTTGCTGATTGCCAACCCCGCCCTTGTGGGCACAGTGCCCTGGAAGAGCCCCTTTTTGCCCAGCCCTTCTCCTTCTAGAGTCTTCCCATGTTCTGCACTCCTGTCCACATTTGCAGATCCAGAACCAAGGAGTGGCCTGTGCCTCACCTGAGCTGCCAGGTCAGCATCTTGGCGCTGACAGGTCCTGCTGCCCACCTTGCAATCCACCCGCGTGTGCTGAGTGGGGACCTGGGGCTGTTTTTCTGACAGTTTGTTCCATCTCTTTCCTGGTAGACAAGGTGGTCCCCAGCTTCCTGCACTCACACTCAGATGCCTGTGCTCCTCTTCCTTCCAGAGCCCAGCACAAGACATTTGGTGGTGCAGTTCCCTAGCCAATTCCTGAACATGGATGCAATGTTGCTGTCCAGGATCACATGTGCCTCTGGACATGGATGTCTTCATCTTTTGGGGGTTTTCCCCACAGAGCCCCATGTCTGCAGATCAGTCCTTGTTCCTGCCTCCTGGGCCAGGTGCGTCCATGCCTGGGGCTGCCCCTCCCCCAAGTGTTTTGCCCAGACCTTCATTCTCTGGGTTGTGCTGGTGCTGATGTTCACTGGTCACAACTGCTCTCTGGAGCCTTGATCCGTTGTTGGCATTCTTCCATGTGAATGCTGCCCCCTCTTCTCTGTCTTTCCCTGTGTCTCCTAGGAGCACTACTAAGGGCCTCACTGGCTCTGATCTGCTCTGCCTGTCCCAGGGTCCCTGCTTCCCCTCCCAGGTGGTGTTCCTCCATCCTACCTTGGGCCAACTCACTACACAGCATGTCCTGTGCCTTAACTTCTCTCTTGGGGACTCTGAGGCAGGTGAGGAATGTCAAATGTGTTCAGACAGCTGACTGGACACAGGCCCCAGTCAGCTGGGTCCCTGCAGGCCAAGGAGGGCCACTGTCAGTGCTGGGGAAGGATGGGTGGGAACTATGTTGGCCATGGCTGTCCCTTGGGTTCTGGGTCGCAATGGGTAGGAGGGAGGATCTGAGGGCCATCCTTTAGTCCCCTGGGGGCTGGGCCAAGCCTGGTTGTTCTCATGGGCTGGGTGGAGACTAGAAGGGTCTTCCCAACCCCTCTCTTCCTTCTTCCCATCTCCTCCATGGCACCACAGTGGCTTCTGCACGGCTGTGACCTTGAGCAAACATCTACCCCTCTCTGAGCCTCAGTTTCCCCAGATGAAGTGGATGGGAGGGGCCTTATTCCTAGGATGGGTTCCAGGAACCTCTTTCAGGGATAGACCTAGACCTAACCTGCTCTGGTCATCCATTTTCTGGTACATGACCATCATGGTGTATTCTGGTCCACAGGGGAAAAAAAAAGCAGCCTCTAATAGTAATCTAATATAGCTATGAGTAGCCATGTTGACAAATACACAGTTGGAAGGTGAATATGGTGCTACATTTCCAAAATATAGAGCCAATATATCAACTAATATAACTATACATGCCACAGTCCAGCCGGGTGAAGGGGAGAGCCAAGGATGAAGGAGACAAAGAGGCCAAGACTGATGGTCTTGAGCAAAACTTTATTCTCTATACTCATGCTTATATAGTAATTCAAGGAGATACTAAAAATAGCTCACAAAGGCAACTGCAGTACAATGGACTTTGTAACAGTCATAAAGTTTACAATCAGCTTAGTTAGCCCCCAGCAACAGATTAATCCTAAAGACACAATGAGGGAACAAAGTTCAGATCTAAGGAACCAGAAGGACTGCACGTCCCTCGGTCACAGAGCCTCTGATGTGCTGTTTCCTCATTCCACAGGTAGCAGAGCTTCCTGCTATGGTCACGTTTGTCACATAGCCAAGCTCTCAGGCACGTATACATTTATGCAGGCATTGCCTTTTAACTCATGTCGGGCCTATGGCTCCTGACATATACATGACTGAAACATGGATAAGAAGATATAGGGTTTGTATATCCTATGTATAAGTTTCCTGATCTCTCTCTCTCTCTCTCTCTCATCTTCCTCCCCTCCTTACACACACACACACACACACACACACACACACGTGTATTGCCTAGAATTTCTGGTTGGTGTAGTGGAATGACTATAGGATTTAAAGTTGGCTCCAATGCTCAACCACCTGCACGTTACCTTTCTTCACTTGTGTTCTCCAGCTCAATAGCTTATTGGAAGGTGAGGTACGTTATGAACTCAGAAGTGACTTTTAACTGCAAGGACAATGTCTTTCCCTATTAGCCTATGAGTTCTTGATCTTCCTCCTCAGCATGTCCATGGTCTGCCCATCAGGATAGGAATCATACCAGACACCTGCAGGCCTATTGCTCTTTGGCACATAGGCACTTTCCCTGCCTGTCCTGGCACTGCCAGGGCCACCTTACTGTGCACCAAGTTCTCTCATAAGTTCCCAGTGTCCATGTTACATTTGCTCTATGGACTCTGTGGATCATGAAACTGTTTTTTCCTTGTCTGTTATGGTAACAGGTAACTGATAGTCCACTGCTCTGTCTCTATTGCTCCCCACTGAAGGACTGAAGAGGTATCATTACTTACACGGCTCAATAGAAGCAGGTTAGTGGGCCAAGGAGTAAAATTTCCTCTTGAGGTTGGTGCTCAGGGGCAACTAGGAGGAGAATAAAAAGAATGAAGTTAGAAGCCTTGGCTATTTTTTTGCTGTTTATTCTGATGATACCCAAATTATCTGGGTAGGTGAATATTTAATGTCACTACATCACAGATGTAATTTGTACTATCTGCTTTTAATCTTCACACCAGTTTTATAATCTTAATAAAATTTTAATTAAAAATAAATGAACTGCACACTCCAACAGAACATTTTAAATGCAAACTTTTCAGGCTAGAAGCCCAAACTCAGCTGGAGATCAAACAAACCTAATATATTCTAAAAATACAGAGCTGAGATCTTTCTCCCCTCCTGCTTGGAGAGTCGAGTATTTCAGTGACCAAGAAGTCCTAAAACATGCTTCAGCCAGGTCCCAACTCACAGACAAACTGAGATCCAGACTGTCCGCTGTAATTCTGTTTAGGGGGATGGCGTCAAAGGGACAGGCGAGGAGCCTCCCACTTCTCTTTGGTCATTACTCTCCCAGCTTTGCCGCTGGCAGCACTTTCTCTCTGTCTTAGCAGCTCTGTGAGGCAGCTGACTCAGACTTGTGCTTTCCCCTGATGGTTACTAAATGCCCACACTCCTCTATTTGGCCAAATTTATATTAATGAGTCATGCATCATACCTTCTAGAGGAGTTTAAAAATGCTATTGTTTCAGAAACATTTGTAATGAAATTTCAAGCAATATTAGAAAGCAAAGTACACAATTTGAACACTATAGGTAGAGATACTTCTGGGATGATAACAAAATGTCCTAGATTTTCTGGAGTGCAGTTCTAGTTTCAAGTGGCTTACCTCAGAATGTTTTAATATTTGTTGGAAATACATAACAATTTCACCATAACCTATATCACACAGTCTTTAAAAATGCATTTTAAAATGGACTATTATAAAATTTAATTTTATATAGTTTTTGACTATAGTTTTGGAAAAAGAAAACATGATTTCAGAATTTCATTGAGAGTGGGGTTGGGGTTTACCAGCAATGTACTTATCTGTTTTTTATATCCAAATTCTGATTTTACTGAAAATTATTAAGCATTCATAAACAAATACCATCAAATCAGTGTCTTAAAAAAAGCTAAATTTATTGCCTGCCTGGCAAAGGAAAGCCAAATCAGTCAGCTAGAAAGTCACAGCCTTTTTCCAAGCAGAAATTTAAAGGACAAGAAGGAAAACTCACATTAAATCTATCAGACAGGAAACTAACTTCAGGGCTCTGATTGCCTCCCATGGCAGAGATACTACCTTTTATGACTGGTCACTTTCAGGTTTCATAGGGGAATCAACCAGTCCGGAATGAATTATGGAAGAATCTGGCAGGTCTAGGGTCATCAGACATGCTTCTATACTTTCTCTTGAAACTTAGCATAGTTTCTTTCTCTTTTTCTTTTTTCTATTTCTCCTTTCCTTCTTTCCTTCCTTCCTTCTTTCCTTCCTCCCTTGCTTCTTCCCTTTCTCTCTTTCTCCCTTCCTCCATTCCTTCTTCCTGTTCAAGGACAAGATCTCTCTATGTAGCTCAGGCTGGCCTAAAACTCAGTACTGTAGGCCAGGTTGGCCTTGAAGTTTCAATCCTACTGCCTCAACCTCCTGAGTACAGGGATTATAGGCATGTACCAACATGCTCAATGATTACTCTTTTTCTTAAGGAAATAGATTATGTGGAAATAAGAAATCATTATGATTGTTGTTGTTGTTAGGTGCTGAAGTGTCGGGTCTGACTCATAGTGACCTGACGTACATTAGAGCAAAATATTCCTCGACTCTGTGCCAGGCAAATGATCTTTTTTATGTTTAAGCCCATTGCTGCAGTCACTGTGTCAGTTCATCTAGGTGAGGGTGTTCCTTTTTGTTGTTTACCTGCCATTCTCCCAAACATGATGTTCTTCTCCAGGGATTGGTCCCTCCTGACATGTCTAAAATAGGTCACATACAGTCTAGCCATCCTTGCTTCTAAGAAGCACTTTGGTAGCACTTCCCCTAGGACAGATCTGTTGGTTCTTTTGCCAGTCCATGGTATATTCAGTATTCATCTCCAGCACCATAATTCAAAAGCATCAATTCTTTTCCTGTCCCCTTTATTCAACGTCCAGCTTTCACAACTGTACGATGCAACTGAAAATACCATAGCATGGGCCAGGCACATATTCATCTTCAATGTGACATCTTTACTTTTCAACACTTTAAAGAAGTCTTTTGCCACAGTTTTTCACAATGCAATGTGTCCTTTGATCCCTTTACTGCTGCTTCCATGGGTGTTGATTGTAGAACCAAGCAAAACAAAATCTTGGACAACCTCAATCTTTTCTTCATTTATCATGAAGTTGCTTACTGACCCAGTTACAAGGATGTTTTCTTGATGCTGAGGCACAATCTTGATGTTGTTTCTTTTTTTGTTGTTTTTTTGTTCTCTTGTTTTCTTGATGTTGAGGCACAATCTATCCTGAAGGCTGTGTTCTCTGATCTTCATCTGTAAATGTTTCAAATACTTTTCAGTTTCTGCAAGCAGAGCTGTATCTGCATAACCCAAGTTGTTCATGAGTCTTCCTCCAATCTTGAAGCTATCTTCCTTTTCCATCTCTGGAAAAGGATGTCATGTTTGGGAGAGTGGCAGATCAATGAAAAAAAGATGGCAGGTCAATTAGATGGATTGACACAGTGTCTGCAACAATGGGCTTAAACATAAGTAAGATCATGTGCCTGGCACAGAATCGGGGGTGTGTTTTGTTCTGTTGTACATAGTGTCACTGTGGGTGGGACTTGATTTGATGGCACCTAACAACTACTTTGAGGAAGCAACTCTTTCCTAGTGCCTTCCAATCTGGGGGGCTGATATTTCAGCACTATATATGGCAGTGTTTTTCTGTTATTCATAGGGTTTTCAATGGCTAATTATTTTGGGGATGGGTTAGCCATGGCCTTCTCCATAGCCTGTCTTAGTCTGGAAGCTCAGCTGAAACCTGTCCACCATCAGTGACCCTGTTGGTATCCTTAGTACTGGTGGCATAGCTTTCAGCATCACAGTAACATGCAAGGCACCTCAGCATGACAAGCTGATAGACACATGTGGAATCATTATGATAGCGGACGTTAAAATACTGGAGCTTGAAAGATTTGGATTTGGCAGAGTGGTGTTATCATTTACACATTCATTTATTCTTTCCTTTTTCATAAGTATTTCCTGAATCTCTTTCATATGTCTGACACTGCTGAATGCTAGTAATAACAGATATAACTCAGGTGTCACACAAGATCAGATTCATATTCCACAACCTCCAAGAAATGTCATCTACAGGGTTTGCATCCTCTGGTAACTCAGAACTGAACCTGTAGCTTATTTTCTGTTAGTGTATATTTACTATGTGAAGCTCTGTATCAACCTAAATTAATTTTTCCAGGGAATTTTTACCCAGGACGATGTTTGTTTCATCCACTTTCTGAAAGTTGTTTGTCCCAGCAGTAGACTACCATGTGGCCTATGTCAGGGTAAATACTTCCCTTAGAACAATAAATTATTCAGTTGGGTTTATTAAAGGGCAACTTGCTTTTTGAGGCTTCTTTCTAAACACTTTCCTCCCTCTGTCTGCCAGTTCTATACTATTGAATCACAAACTGGACTCACTTCAATTCAGACCTTTACAAATTTCTTTCCTTTGTATTCTGTTTTGAGATGCTCCTAGGACTCTGCCAAGATAATGACCTTCTGTATCACAACAAGCAATACATTTGTCTTTTGGTGGTTTTGGGGATGACTTGGCAATCTATAAAAAGCACATCTTGAAGGTCACTCTGGCCTTAAGCTCCTGATGTTATTAAACTTTCATGTATCACGATATACTGCTTTCTCTTATTTCTGTTGTACACTGATCAAGACATGGAACTCTCTTCTTGTTCTTTTTTTTTTTTTTTTTTTTTACTCTTCAACTCCTAGCAACAAGCAATATAAAATCCATTCTCAAAAAGCATTTGCATGTCAACCAGAGTTTGAAAATTTGTTAATATAAGGACATAAGAGTTCACATCAATCAGCAATAACAACTTAAAATTGAATATTATGCATCCTCATTCTTGAAAGATCTTCAATCTACCCCCACTAGACCAATGTCACTGACAGTGTGGTCTGTTCTTACTCTACCATGAGGTAAGTACAGAAATTGAGAGCAAGCACTTACAATTGATCACTGATTATTGGAAACTAGACTGCACCCCCTCAATAAACAATAAAATCTAGTTCTTCCCCATATATAGTTGAGAGCCATAATCCAGACTTTCAGGTTTTTATTTTGCTTGGAGCTTCATCTGTATGCCCAAGAAGACTCAGCTTTCCTCACTGTCTTATGCAGAGAAACTTATTCTCCACTTCTTTTTTTTGAATATGCCTTTGAGTATGTGGAGATATAACTTAAGGCAATCTGCTAGGCAATGGCATGTGCATCCTTGTTTCCACTGCCCAACAGCATAAAAATTTGGAAGAGGTCTTGCTATTTCAGTTTTTCCTTTTCTCTCCCCTACAATGTCTCAGGAGAAGGATGTGACCATCCACTCTTTAATCAATCTGGAAACAATCAGCCAATGAAACCCCTGTGAGGGTTGTTGTGAGTTCGACCTGACTCAACAGCACCTAACGATAACAATAATGTCTCTGGGAGGAAAAGAGAGCACGTCAAAAATCCTTTTCACCTAATTGTTCATGACATTCTTTTCTTAATGGGTTGTTGTGGTTGTTAGGTGCTGTTGAGTCAGGTCTGACTCATAGTGACCATATGTAGAACAAATGAAACATTATCCAACACTGCCATGCCCAGAACTACTGTCAGGGCTTCTCTGCTATTCATAGGGTTTTCAGTAGCAGGTTGGTTGTTTTTTATTTTTATTATTATTATTATTATTATTATTATTATTAGGTTGGAAGTGGGCTGCCAAGTCCTTCACCCAGGTGTTCTCCCATCTAAGGACTAACCAGACCCAACCTTGCTTAGCTTCTGGTATCTGAAAGGATTGGATGCCAGGGTGGTCTGGCTTTAGGCTAATAGGTACTGTCAGTGTTATCTTTAATAGTTTTTGTCCCATTACTTCATAATGAATTAGATAGTGTCTTTGACCTTAAAGAACTCATCATTTTGTGAGGAAGTTGATGTGCATATATACCATGGCAATGCTGAAAGACAATTCCAAATGGAGAGAGACCTCAAGGGTCAGAGGACCACTGAGGATAGAGACCAAAAGGTGCCCAGGGGTCTAGGGAACCTGCTGCTTTATATCACTGAGTTGAGGTAGAATGAGTGAAATGTAGTGGATGAAATTTAGAGGGTATGTCATGGCATCGATAATGTAGAATTCATGCTATCACATTTCTTTAGGGGGTTGTAATTTATGCTCCAGTAGCTTCAATATGCAATAGACATAATAATGAGAATGGAGTGATGGATGGTTCTTGGTTACAGAAATTAACAGCATTTAATTGAACTTCTAAAAGATGGGGGATAATTAAATTGTTTATTATTTTTCATAATGAATTAACTCACAGGCTACTCATAGGTTTTATCATGAAATGATCAAATAGTTTTATCCAGTTTCTTGCTAAAGATTTAATTTGTTCATCTGCATCACCTCTTATGTCCTGGCTCAATTTAATGATTAACATGGCATAAAAGTAATAGTTTCTTGACTGTTAAAATCCTATTTGCTGCAGATTACAAATGGAATCTATTTTATAGCCATTACTAAATAGTCCATGGTAACAAACTAACACTAAATAATCATCTTATAAAACCTTCATGATAAATTTATTAGACAATTTTAATGTAAAAATTTATCACAAAAACAAACACAGCTACCAATTTTTTCCTATTAAAACAACTTTTCAATGTTTAATAATACATCAGAAGACTCACTTGGCCAGTAATGATCTGTGGCATTTTCTCCTAAATCTCATGAGCAAAGCAGGACATTTGTGGAAAGAACAACCAGGAATTATAACAATGGAGGTCCTGAAAGGCACAGCCAGGATTCAGTTAAAACTATCAACATCTTCCCAATGTCCAACCGTGGAGCTGACCCTTACTTTGTGTTTTTTATCAGTAGCACTCATGTAGGAAGGTAAGTGTAAAACATTTGACCTTCACTTAGTGTCCATGCACTATTCCCAGGAAACCAGCCCTTAAAAGGAACAGACAGGGGTGATATCCAGTGGCATCAATATTCACAATCACACATTAAAATATCCATTTCTAAGATAATTTCATTGTAGAGCTACTAAAAACCCAATTAGGCAAAAAACAATCAATCATATTACCATTCACAGGTGGCTACAGTTGATATTTTGACATATATTCTTTCTGATCTATCTATAGCTCTGTTTATCATATTCTGTACATGTACACATCAAGGAAGGAATGTGACTATTTAGGCACACTTTGGCACTTGGCAAAATATTATTAATTTTGGGAGAAGACTAAAAGTGCCATATTGTTACTTGTGGGATTAGATTGGAAAATGTAACTCAACTCTATAGTTAGAGACTTGCTACTAATTTTCTTACCCCAAATTAAATTGTCCCAAGGGTACAGATCACATATCACACAAAAGAGGGAAAATGATTATCATGATCTTGTCACTTAATCCACAGGCTTTGACATCACAATATTACATCCTTGAATATTATTTCATTTGGGGATTATTTAAATGGGAACTTTGTCAGTTTCCTCAGATATAGGCTCATGTGAATGTCCTCAGTGAAAAGGCTATTTAATTGTTATGATATCCATGGGCTGGAAGTGGACCTAGAAAGTGGTTGGATTCCGAGGCAGCCCTAGCATAGCTGCTTTTCTGTGTACATATTTCATCCTCTTCTTCTTTTATTAGTATTTTATTTTTTAATTTTTACTTTTAAATTGACACAAAAATTGTACATATTTATAGGGTATTATGGGATGTTTCAGTGCCTGTGTACATTGTGTAATGTTCAAATAAGGTAAGCATATCTATCATGGCAAACATTTATCATTTCATTGTGGTGAAAACATTCAAAATTCTTTCTTCTAGCTTTTTAAAAAAATCATACAGCACATTATTGTCACCCTACTGTATGGGATTTAGCTCAGTTGGTAGAGCACTGCACTGCAGTCTCTGAGGTCCTGAGTTCAATTCCCAGGACCACAAAAGTGAGAGAAGGGCCTGGCAATCCACTCCCAAAACAATCCAGAAACAGCCATTGAAAACCCTATGAGGGTCGCTATGAGTCAGATGCTGATTTGACGGCACCTAACAACAACAACACTGTATGGGAAGGACACCAGAACTTATTTTTCCCATATAACTGTTACAGGTTGTTGTTGTTAGGTGCCATGGAGTTGGGGCCCGACTCATGGTGACCCTTATAGAGTTTGCAATGGCTGATTGTTTCAGGATTGCTTTGGGAGTGGACTGCCACATCCTTCTGTAATTATAACATGGCACCTGTTTAATAAACTGTCCCCATCCTGCCCTCCTCCCTATTATCCCTAGCCCCTGGTAACCAGTACTCTACTCTCAGCTTGCATGATGTCATTTCTTTATATTGCACATATGAGTGAGATCATATGATATTTGTATTTCTGTTCCTGACTTATTTCACTTACTGTCCTACATTCACTTCTTTTTACTAACAGTCTTCTTTAATTTCCTCACCATTCTCAATTTACACATATGATATGTGATAAGTTTTCCTGTCTCTTATAACACATGGTGGCAACACTGAATATATTGTTTGGGTGCTTCCTCTGTAACCAACAATTTTTGTCTCTTGGTCTTCCAATTCCTTATACCCAAGACAGTAATCTTGTTGTCCTTGCTCATTATTTTATACCTGGCTAAACAGACCTTTACATCTATGGCTTATCTGCCTACTCCCTACTGGCTTGTGCTTTAGTCAAATTAAAAATGCACATACATACAATAGTGATTTTACTTTTGATACACCCAGAGAGAATTCTGGATTTGAGTAACTAGAACAACCTGCATAAATTTTAATAAGTGATATTTTTCTTTTCCTTTCTTTTTCTTTTTCTTTTTCTTTTTTTTTTCAGTACTGGAGGTTGAACCCAGGGCCTTGCACTTGCATACTTTGCAAGTGCTGGACCATTGAGCCACACCCCCAGTCCATTTTTTTTTGAGACAGGGTATTGCCAAATTATGCAGACTGCCTCTGATCTCGAACTTGCAATCCTCTTGCTTCTACCTATTGAGCCACTGGGATTACAGGCTTGAGCCACCACACTGGCTAAGTGGCATTTTTCTTAACAGCAAATTGGAAGCAACTCAAATGTCTATGAAAAAAGGAATAAATTTTTAAAAACTGTGATGTTATTCAATGGAGTTTTAAGCAGTTGTTGTTGTCAGGTGCTGTCGAGTCGAGTCCGACCCATAGCGACCCTATGTACAGCAGATGGAAACACTTCCCGATTTTGTGCCAGGCAAACGATCTTATTTATGTTTAAGCCCATTGATGCAGACACTGTGTCAATCCATCTGGTGGAGGGTTTTCCTCTTTTGCATTGACCTGCCACTCTCCCAAACATGATGTCCTTCTCCAGGGATTGTTCTCTCCTGACTACGTGTCCGAAATATGTAAGACACGGTCTGGCCATTCTTGCTTCCAAAGAGCACTCTGGTTGCATTTCTTCTAGGACAGATGTGTTGGTTCTTTTGGCAGTCCATGGTATATTCAATAGACGTCTCCAGCACCACAATTCAAAAGCATCAATTCTTTTTCTGTCTCTCTTGTTCAATGTCCAG
>VMDO01040069.1:0-12261 GCA_007922755.1 Pedetes capensis
TATAATCAACACCCATGGAAGCAGCAGTCATGAAATCAAAAGATGCATTGCTCTGGGAAAAGCTGTGATAACAGATCTCTTTAGAGTATTGCAAAGTAAAGATGTCACATTGAAGATGAAGATGCACCTGACTCATGCCATGGTATTTTCAGTGGCATCATATGGTTGTGAAAGGAGGACATTAAACAAGGGAGACACGAAAAGAATTGATGCTTTTGAGTTATGGTGCTGGAGACAACTATTGAATATAACATGGACTGCCAAAAGAACCAACAGATCTGTCTTAGAAGAAGTGCAACCAGAGTGTTCCTTGGAAGAATGGATGGCTAGACAGTGTCTTCCATATTTTGGCACATAGTCAGAAGGGACCAATCCCTGGAGTAAGACATCATGTTTGGGAGAGTGCCAGGTCAACAACAACAACAAAAAAAGGAAAACCCTCCACCAGATGGATTGACACAGTGTCTGCAACAGTGGGTTTAACCATAAATAACATTGTGTACCTTGCACAGAATCAGGGAGTATTTTGTTCTGCTATACATAGGGTCAATATGAGTCAGTGTCGAATGGAGGGCACCTAACAACAACAACAAATTCTCTAAATTGTCACATCTGAGCCATTTACTTATGTATAATTAACCTTTCTTCCTATACCACTTATTATTTTCCTAAAGTTAATCATTGGTATGGCTTTCATCCATTTCATTTTCCATGTGGTTTTCATTAAAACAACAGCAACAAAACCCTAACCAGATGTCTAAACAGACTTTGAAGTTTAGGCTCCATGGATTTCTGTAATTAATACTCCTACGGGTGTTGTTCTACAGCACCCAGGTTTGGCAGCCTTCTCAATTTGCTGCATCATGAATCCTCCTTCTTTATAATCTAAAAGCTCTCTTTACCTGGTCTCAATTTTGTAATCTGTTTCTTGTTTTCTATTCCTTTCTTTATCTCTCCCTCATAACTTTTTTTTTCTTGTTGAAGTCTGCTACTCCATAAAATGATTTCATACTCACATATGGTTTGGTCAAAAAACAAAATTACAGTGTGTCAATATTTTCTTCAGTTTTTTGAAGGAACCATCCCACAGTATTTTCTTTCAAATCTTTCTATGAAAATAAAGTCACTGCTATATTGAGTACATACATAGAGGGTGATCAGATGTCTCGATTTGAAAGAAACTCTTCTTTTATGCCTATTTCATGACATAATTATTAATAGCGTCATATTAGATGTCACAGTGTTCTGATTCATGTGGCACTTTGTGTGGTGTTCCATTTACATCTGTGAGGTTTCACCACCTGTACCATATTGTTTGCCCCACAGTTTTGTGATGGCATGGGCCATGGGTTTGTGTGGTGTTCCATTTACATCTGTGAGGTTTCACCACCTGTACCATATTGTTTGCACCACAGTTTTGTGATGGCATGGGCCATGGGCTTTCACTGTTCTTTGCATCATCTTTCCTTTTTGAGAAATGTTCTTGGAAATTTCAATGGTGATTTGGTTGTTCTCCTTTCTATTTCTAAAATTGTATTATTCCTATGTAAGTTTGGTCTTCTAATTTTTCTGTTTCCTCCCGAACATCCCATTTAGTTTTTGTCTTGAGCTCTTTTCTTGGACATTTCTTGAACTTCATTTTTAAAACTCCCTATTGAAATTCTTCCTCTTCTATCATTGTTTTAATGTTTAAGACCCAACAGTCCTTATGTTCTTTTCTAAAAATTCACTTCTGAATCA
This sequence comes from Pedetes capensis, assembly GCA_007922755.1. Lineage (NCBI taxonomy): Eukaryota > Metazoa > Chordata > Mammalia > Rodentia > Pedetidae > Pedetes > Pedetes capensis. The sequence continues at coordinate 1,741 of VMDO01040069.1, forward strand.
TGTCTTATTATTGTTTCATAGTCCCTCACATGTATTTTCCTATTAACATCTTAAGTAAAATTTCTGAATACTTTTGTAAGTTTTATTCTATTTTAACTGACACAGAATTGTTTCTAGGGTAAAGTATCATGTTTCAATACATCCATACATTGTGTAATGATCTGATTAGGGCAATTAGTATATCTATCACTTTCAATATTTATCATTTCTTCCTGATGAGGACATTCAAAATCCTCTTTCCTAACTATTTTGAAATATACGACTACTTATCAGTAGGTATAGTCACCACACTGCAATAGAACACCAGATTATGGTCTATTTCCTAAAAGTTACATTTTTCCCTATCAGTTTGTTATCCCTTTTCATATGAAAGATTATTTTTGGTTGTCTGATAACCTTTGATTGATTCCCTTTATTCAGGCATTGAAGACTAAAAAGCCCATTAGTAGTTATAAGAGCTGGAGTCCAATCTATGAACAGTGAGTTTCCTGGAAGAATGGCAATTTTCCTGGCACTTAATTTTAGAACATTTTAATGTCAGTTCTTTAGGAGTTTCTTTTTGATCTGCTCAATGCTCTGGAAAAATCCAATTTTCTGTTTTCTAGGTAACATTGTGGCTCCCTGGACTCTGAAAACTGGGTAAAGGATGTTGACCAGAGCAGAAAGGGTAGTCTTAATATTCAGTGTGCATGTGTGCTAATTCTGTCTTTATGGCACCCCAAATCTCAACCTGACAAGGCTCCCCTCAACTGTGTACATTTGGTGTGGCAGTGCTGAAGAAGTTGGGCCTGCACAGGGCATTTGCTGCCTCATGAGCAGACCTTTAACCACTTACTAATATTCATACCAACTTGACTGTACACACAAATACTTTCACAGTTGTGTGGTGCCATGAAATTTTACGGTTTAGGAGGAATTGTTAGGTGCAGTAGAGTCAGATCCAACTCATAGCAACCGTATGTACAACAGAGTGAAACACTACCCAACACTGTGCCAGGCATACAAACTTTTTATGTTGACCCCAGTGTTGCAGCCACTCTATTTCTTCTCATTTTGAGTCATGCCACGTCAGCAAAAGGACATCCCAGAGGCTTTACTCTATTCTCATCATTAAGGTGGACTCTACTTTGAAGAGGCAACTCTTCTCCACTAATTTCTTGAATCCCTTCCAGCCTGGGGGGATCACTCACCAGCACTATATTTGACAGTGCTTCTCTGATATTCATAGGGTTTTCAATGGCTAATTGTTTCTGGAGTGGGCTGCCAGGTCCCTCTCCCTGGTGTGTCTTAGTCTGGAAGCTCAGCTGAAACCTGTCAACCTTGGGTGGCCCTGCTGGTGTCTGAAATACCAGTGGCATAGCTTTCTGCATCACACAAGCCCCTACAGCAGGACAAGCTGACAGACACATGCATTAGGAGAACTACGAACTGTAAGTTCAGTTGGTGATCCAACCCCATTGCTTGTGGAAGGACCTTCGTGGGATCAGTGATTCTGCCCTTTGTGGTTCAATCATCTGCTTCCTGGACTTCAAAATTTCGAACAGTCTATAATGCTTCTTCTTCTATTCTCTATGTTCTTACAGATTTATGTTTAAAAAATAATCTGTGTACTGTTGTGTGGAGTTTTCCATCTACCCCTATAGCATATGACAAGGGTTACTGAGATGCTCTGTTTGGGTTATATTGTTTTAAGCAACTAGTTTCACTGACCATAAAGTCAGACACTATAAAATGTATTTTAAAATTTTATTTGTTATCTCAATCTAAATTTGATCTCAAATACCCATTTCATGGATGATGGAAAATCAAATCTTTATTATTCTTGACAAATCCAATTAACTTAGAGTTTTCTCAGCAATTTCAAAGATTAAAATCCCTATTTTTGTTTTCTAGTTTATGATACATGCTCTTAATGATCATAATTTCTAGAACTCTCTAAACCTGGAAGCTATTAATGGTATATTTCTGGCATTACTAATCACATAAAAAATTGGTATGATAGAGCTTATCATTTCCTGAGATATATGTCTAAAACCTTACACAAGTCTTACAACCCACTGATTTTACATTATGCTCTTGTAGGACAAGCGTGCAAGTAGAATCTAAAAATTAAATATAAAATTTTCAATTAATTACCAGCAATGATGTTATTATTTTTATTTCCTACTGTTATATAGGGTTGCTATGCGTCATACCAGACTCTAAGGCACCTAACAACAACAATTGTTAATATTGTTAACATTATTAATATTGTTAGCTTTCTATTAATGTTGGTTTGTTAGATAATCTTAGTATTCAAATTATATACAAGATTTGTTCTCAAACTCTCAAAAAATTTTGTTAGCATAAATTCTTGATGTAGAATTACCAATTAAGATGAGAAAATACATAATTTTTATAGACTATAATTAATGCAAATCCCACTAATTCATACTGTGAGCAGTTTTACAGTATTTTTTTATCACTTCCTTACAAAAGCTTGTGAGAATCAGGAAGACAGGCTTAAAATCTTTAATAGTTCTCTATCTTCCAAAAGTATGCTTTTCACTCTGCTAGAAACAAATTAGGCAAAGTAGTAGAAGATCTAAAAATATGAACACCCTGCATACATCCTGTTTAGATTAGTGAGATAAGATACAAAGCAAAAATGAGAACAGACCACTCAAGATATAAAGAACAAACAAATGTACATATAAATATCTTTGTGGATTTGCTCATGAGATTTGATAATATGGACAAATTTTGGCATGTGATTATCTGGGCTGAATTTGGTAAATGAGATTGAGTATATCTGGTTTAATAGACATTCATTAATCCTTTCCACTTTAACAATATAGTAAAAAAAAGAAAGTGGTTTTTAATTATCAGTATAACTCTAAATAAGGTAAAATATTTTTAAAAAATATTATAAAGTACCTGAGAGAGATTTTAAGTGCCATGAGAATCTGGAGCAAAATGTCATGGGTAGAACTTAAAGCTTCTGAGTCTATTTCCTTATTTTTAGTGATCTGTCATTTAGTCCAATAATGAAAGATGAAAGATTATAGGAGGACTATGCCAAAACTTCATATCTATGTTTATCTATAATAGATGAAAAATAATTCCTGAGAATGAGTGGAGACTGGAAGAATCTTCTTGTTAGGTGCCATGGAGTCAGGTCTGACTCATAGCAACCCTATATATAACAGAAGGAAACACTTCCTGTTGCTGTGCCATGTCCAGAACTAGTGTCAGTGCTTCTCTGCTATTCATAGGGTTTTCTATTGTTGATTGTTTTGGGGATTGTTTTGGTAATGGGCTGCCAGGTCCTTCTCTTACTTTTTGCAGTGCTGGGGATGGATCAAGGATCTCAGAGCACATAAAGCAAGCACTCTACTAATTGCGCTAAACCCCAGCCCCTGCAAGTTACTTGTCATTATTTTGTTCATATTTTAGATGATGAAAATAAGGACAGAAAGGAAAGTTACATACCTAAATTCAAAGGTTTGATAAAAATCCAACAGCTTTAGGTTGTAGGCTCAAAGTAGCCCCCTATATTGACTCAGCATAACAATATTGGTGAAATATTAAACATAATACAATTTTATAATTTTAGCTACCATTTCCCAGTTGGATTAGTACATGAATTTCTCTCTAGAATAACAATATTTTTAGTAAGACCTATGGCATAGTTATTTTGGCATTCAGTTCTATACAAATATCTATCCGGATGGCCTATATGTTAACAAGAGTTTATGGCTTCAAAAAATAACATCCATTTTACTGCAGCATTCAGTTAGGGTTAGAGAATGTTTTTATCACATGGGTTGTGGAGCCCATCTGAGTCAGCACTATGCAATTTTATTTTAAATCTCCCACTACTCCTGGAAAGAAGTCTCGAGGACATGTGGAACACATTTAAGAAATTTCACTACATATATGGATATAGATGCTGGTTTTTATATTCAACCTGACTCTCTTTAAAAAAAAAAGTGGCAATTTCTGTTTCAAGTCACTCTTAGCCAATACAGGTTAGAGCACGTTTAACCATAGTCCACAAAAACAGGGAAATCTGTGGCATTTATGGACAAATTCATCTAGCATGAAGACCAGATTATCTACACATAGATTCTCAAGAAGCTTCACTTGAGATTGCTCACTTTTGTCAGCCTGTCCTCATGAAGGGTGTACAATTCTTAAACAGAGAGCCAACTAGGGCAGATATCAGATTCTAAGAGTGACTGAGAGGAAAAACATGTTGGATTAAACAGCAGTTGGACCAATCCTTTCTTGAGAAGGTTGGGAAAATGCTTCTTCATTGGCTGAATTCTACTCCCAAGTAAAAATTCCAACAGGGAAGGACATGAAAGAGAATCATCTTAAAATAGCACTGGACTTACACACTAATCTCTGAAGATGACTTTGTCCTTCAGGGTCCTTGGAAGGCATTTGTTTTCTTCTCTAGCAGAGATGCTCAGATGAGCAAAGAAGGCCCAAGCCATGGATTTCCCGATGCCCTCAGACCTGTATCTGTGATTTTATGACAGGTGAAAGACCAAGGCACAGAGCTTAGTCAGGTTTGTTCTCCTAAGTCATCTCATCCTAACTAGACCTTTGACCTTCCAAATGAAATCCAGTCAGGGTAAGGATCTGAACTGGAAAGGGGTAGCTGACCTCTTAAAATAATTTTGGTATTTAGGTTAATCTATTTCAAACAAACTCTCTTTGGCACCAATGACCTGATTAGTGAGCAGAACAAGCAGCCCCAGGCTCTCTCTCCTCTGGCCAAGGCAAGGTGGTCTGATTGGAAGAAATGATTCTTAAGGCAGCCTGGGGGAATCGGGCTGAGAAGCCTCCCTGTGGGATGTCCAGCGCCCTGCCTCTTCACACTCACCTTAATCCAGGCTACGATGTGGCCTATCTTTGCTGTTCTACACGTTTCCAAACCTTTGGAGAACTAATCCCAAATAAAATATTAACAAATGCCTATATACCAGTACCTGCAGCTGTAGCCCTGTGGCATCCGATCCCAGCAGATCTTGGAAGCTAAGCAGGGTCAGGCTTGGTTAGTACCTGGATGGGAGACCACATGGGAACACCAGAAGCTGTAGGCTTGGGAGAAGGACCTGGCAACCCCCTCCCAAAAATCAATCTGCCATTGAAAACCCTATGAACAGCAGAGAAGCACTAATAGTGTTTCCCCTCTTGTACAGAGGGTCGCTATGAGTCGGATACTGACTCGATGGTACCTAACAACAACAACAATATACCAGTAATTGTCTTCGAAAGACGAAATCTCCCAAATTTTGATAATGTGAAATATCATAAAAAAGCAACAACAAACCACTCTTATATTTAACAATGCCTTCTATTAAAGCCAATCAGAGCAAAGACTTTGCAATCAGAGTCATTCGCTATATTTTCCATTCACATTATTATTTTCTAATATAAGAAAAAGTGGCTAAGCATTTGTGTATATGAAATATTCAATATCAAAGCTTTCTTTTTTCCCAATTTATCTTTACTATTAAGGAGAAACCAACATAAATTTGTGTATTACTAGACATGTGTAAGGAAATTTAGGTGTATTTCTTCATTTAATGCACAAAATCACCCCATATGGTACCTATCACTATCCTCATTGCCACACTGAAAATAAAATTTGGACAAGAGTCAAAGTGAGAATATCCACCACACCGTGTTGCATTAGTCTAAATTGAAAACCTTTTTAAAAAATCACTATTTTAATCATTCTTCTCATATGTATACATAGTATATAATCTTTACATGTAAATGATTTGTTGTTGTGTAAATGATTACTCCTTGTCTATTTCTACCCCGTTATAATGACATGATTATCTGTTATGCTATACACCATGTGTTTATTTAAAATATTGACTATTGTGGGGAAAATAACTTTTATATCAGCTATTAAGAATAAATTTTAGATAAAGGTCAGTTTAAAAGTAGTTTTTGTGGCCAGGCCCAGTGGTGCATGCCAGTAATCCCAGGGGCTGGGGAGGTGGAGGCAGGAGGATCACAAGTTCAAGACCAGAGGCAGTCTGCACAATTTAGTGAGACCTTGATTCAAAAAAGTAAAAAGCATGGGCTAGGCATGCAGCTCAGTGGTCCAGCACCTGCAAAGCATGCAAGTGTGAGGCCCTCGGTTCAGCCCCAGTACGACACACACACAAAAAAGGAGTTTTCATTTGATAAAATGTGTGACATAATTAACATAATTCCATATTATGGCTTCACTTCAGTGTCTCCATGACATGTAAATAGTTTAGCTATCACTCTACGCAGATGTTCATGAATTATTGATCTAATTTCTATTTAACCAAAATCACTTTGCTCCACTCTTTCCATAAATTGTGTATATTATGTAAAAATACAAAGAACTCAGTTATTCATGAATTACAATGATGCTTTCAAAATATACCAATGTTCCTTAACATAAATTCAAACAACTTTCAATTTGATGAGCATTATTTTACATGGAAAAATATGTAAAATTGTTAAGATTATTAGATACATCTTGTGGATTTAAAAACAACACAATATCTATAGGACAAAAGAAGACTTGATTACTGAATTAAAGAAATTATATTGGCCAGACGTGTTGGCACATGCCTGTAATCCCAGCGGCTTGGGAGGCGGAGGCAGGAGAATCTCAAGTTCAAAACCAGAGGCAGTCTGCGTAATTTAGAGAGACCCTGTCTCAAAAAGTAAAAAAATGGTCTGGTGGTGCAGCTCAGTGGTCCAGCACTTGCACAGCATGCAGGCCTGAGGCCCTGGGTTCAATCCCCAATACCGAAAAAAACAAAAAAAAAAAAGAAAAGAAAAGAAATTATATTTAGCTTTTCAGATATGAACTTCTCAGGCCTACCTTCCAGTTAATCTGTATCTAAACAACAAAGGCAGAATACAATGTATTTATGACACTAGCATTACTATTCTTTAAAATAAGACAAGCATATGTTAAAATTGGACTTCTGTTAAATGTCAACTTTGAGCCCTTGCCATAAATCCATTTGGAGAAAGCAAAAATTGGTTTTCTTATAAACTTTTTTCCATGTGAAGTTCTCCAGAATATTCAAGGACAAAATGTGTTTCTTTAATTTACAAGGGTATCTATTTTTGTATGCTTGTGAAATGTTTTCATGCAGCTTTTCTACCTGATTCAATCCTTCAGTAGGCTGCAAATTCAGTGTAAAAACTTATTTTCTTTCTGTAACAACTGGAGGTTTTTTCAAACAAAATATCTTGAAAAGAGAATTTAAGTATCTGGGAGAAAAGGAAAACACTGTTTAGTTGGGTGGATAGGAGATAAGTTTGACACACTTCACAACGCTATACCTTTTTATTTAGTTAGTAAATATTTATTTTTAGTGATCTTCCAAATTGAAGAAATTCTTTTGTTTTAGAGCTCAGTTCTCCGTTAAGATCCTCTATTGAGCAAGTGCTTGGACTATAGTAAGTTTTGTAAATGTCTCTCTTAATTCATAAGTTACCTGAAGGTTGTACTCTGATCTCTCTCATATCTACGTCCCCTATGTCTCTACTCCCCCACACAGCTGTCAGTTTGCCACACTTTGGGGGCTTGCGTGTTGCGATGAGGCTGAGAGCTATGCCACTGTAACCTCGGACATGAGCAAGGTTACCCATGGTGGGCAGGTTTTCAGCTGAGCTTCCAGACTAAGACAGACTAGGGAGTAGGACCTGGTGAACCACTCCCGAAACAACTAGCCATTGAAAACCCTATGGATAGCAAAGAGACACTGTCAGATATAGTGCCAGAAAATGAGGCCCACAAGTTGGAGGGCACTCAAAAGACTACTGGGGAAGAGTTGCCTCCTCCAAGGAGAGTCTACCGTGATGACGGAAATGGAGTAAAACCCCAGGGTGCTCAACTTGATGATGTGGCACCACTCAAAATGAGGAGAAACAACTGTAAACATCCATTAATAATTGGCACATGGAATGAACGTAGTATGAATCTAGGCAAATTTGTTGTTGTTGTTGTTAGGTGCCGTCGAGTCGGTATCCGACTCATAGCAACCCTACATACAATAGGCGAAACACTATTGTCAGTGCTCCTCTGCTGTTCATAGGGTTTTCAATGGCTAGGCAAATTACAAATCATTAAAAGAGAAATGGAGCACATAAACACTGACATTCTAGGCATCAGTGAGCTAAAATGGACCAGCATAGGCCATTTTGACTCAGACAAATATATGGCCTACTGTGCTGGGAATATAATAAATTAAAGAGAAAAGGGGTTGCATTCATCATCAAAAGAGACATTTCAAGATCAGTCATGAAATACAATGTTGTCAGTGATAGAATAATATCCATACGCCTACAAGGAAGGCCAGTTAATATGACTATTATTCAAATTTATGCACCCACCACTAAAGCCACAAATGAAGAAAAGGAAGACTTTCATCAGCTTCTGCAATCTGAAATAGATCAAACATGCAATCAAGACATACTGATAATCACTGGTGACAGGAATGCAAAGGTTGGAAACAAAGAAGAAGGCCCAGTAGTTGGAAAATATGGTCTTGGTGACAGAAACAAAGCTGGAGATCGCATGATAGAATTTTGTCAGACCAATGACCTTTTCATTACAAATATATTTTTTCAACCTCATAAACGGAGACTATACACATGGACTTCACGAGATAGAACATACAGGAATCAAATTGATTACATATGTGGAAAGAGACGATGGAAAAGCTCTATACAAAATGTCAAAACAAGACCAGGTGCTGACTGTGGATCAGACCATCAACTTCTCATGTGCAACTTCAAACTGAAGCTGAGGAAAATTAGAACAAGTATACGAGAGCCATGGTATGACCTTGAGTATATCCAGCCTGAGTTCAGAGACCACTCAAAAATAGGTTTAATGCATTAGACACAAATGACAGGAGAACAAAAGAGTTGTGGCATGACATAAAAGATATCATTCAAGAAGGAAGCAAAAAGTTCTTAAAAAGACAAGAAAAAGAGAAAAGACAAAATTACATGTCAAAAGAGACACTGGACCTTGCCCTTGAATGTCGAGCAGCTAAAGCAAAAGGGAGACATGATGAAGTTAAGGAACTAAACAGAAGATTTCAGAAGGCAGCTCGAGAAGACAAAAACAAATATTATAATAACATGTGCAAGGACCTGGGGGCAGAAAACCAAAAGGGAAGAACCTGCTTTGTGTTTCTTAAGCTTAAGGAAGTGAAGAAAAAATTCAAGCCTCGAGTGGCAGTAGTGAAAGATTCTACAGGGAAAATATTAAATGATGCAGGAAACATCAAAACAAGATGGGAAGAATACACAGAATCATTATGTAAGAAAGAATTGGTAGATGACCAACCATTCCAAGAGGTTGCATATGAAGAGGAACAAATGGTGTTGAAGGATGAAGTGGAAGCTGCCTTGAAAAAACTGGCAAAACACAAGGCTCCAGGTATTGATGGTATACCAATAGAGATGTTTCAACAAACAGATGCAGCACTGGAGGTGTTAACATGTTTATGCCAACAGATTTGGAAAACAGCTACTTGGCCACCTGACTTGAAGAGATCCATATTTGTGCCTATTCCCAAAAAAGGGGATCCAACTGAATGTGCAAACTACTGGACAATATCATTAATATTGCACAACAGCAAAATTCTACTAAAGATCATTCAGAATCAACTGCAGTAGTATATAGGCAAGGAATTACCAGAAAATCAAGTGGGATTAAGAAGAGGGTGGGGAACCAGGGACATCATTGCTGATGTCAGGTGGATATTAGGTGAAAGCAGAGAATATCAGATAGATCTCCATCTATGTTTTATTGACTATACAAAAGCATTTGATCGTGTGGATCATAACAAATCATGGATAACACTTCGGAAAATGGGAATACCAGAACACCTAATTGTGCTCATGAGACATCTGTACATGAACCAGGAGGCAGTTGTTCGAATACAACAAGGAAACACTGAGTGGTTTAAAGTTGAGAAAGGTGTGCGTCAGGTCTGTATACTTTCACCCGATCTCTTCAATTTATATGCTGAGCAAATAATCTGAGAAGCTGGACTTTATGAGGAAGAACGTGGCATCAGGATTGGAGGAAGACTCATTACCAACCTGCGTTATGCAGAAGACACAACTCTGCTTATTGAAAGTGAAGAGGATTTAAAACATTTACTGATGAAGATCAAAGATCATAGCCTTTGATATGAGTTATGACTAAACATCAACAAAACAAAAATCCTTATGACTGGGTTGACACGCAGCTTCACAATAAATGGAGAAAAGATTGAGGTTGTCCGAGATTTTTCTTTGCTTGGCTTTATAATCAACACCCATGGAAGCAGCAGTCAAGAAATCAAAAGACGCATTGCTCTAGGAAAAGCTGTGGCAAAAGATCTCTTTAGAGTATTGAAAAGCAAAGATGTCACATTGAAGACGAAGGTGCGTCTGACTCATGCCATGGTGTTTTCAGTGGCATCATATGGTTGTGAAAGCTGGACATTGAACAAGAGAGACAGA
>VMDO01040070.1:0-12211 GCA_007922755.1 Pedetes capensis
GAGAATATCATTAAAGACAAAAGTTATTCATTGCAATGGTTTTTCATATCTTGAATTTCCAGAGATATTATTCATATTTAAAATGAAGAAACAAGACATGAAAAGGCTAAAAGTTGACAAAATTACAAATCCAATAGAGAACTGAAACTTAGAGAGTATTATGAACCACTTTGACACAATATAATTGAGGACTCAGTAAAGACAAACACACAAAAAAGAAAACTCTTTTCGCTCAAAAATAAGTGTAATATCAAAGATGTCTAAAACTTAGTCCTAGATCTAGAATATCATTCTAAAATTTATATGGAAGGGAAGGTCACAATTTTCCATGTTACATTTAAGGAGCAACTTGGGAGAACAACCTTATCAGACATCCTTATGCCATTATGGTAATCATACATGTAGTTTTGATAGATATAAAATAGACCAAGGAAGATAATTGAGAGTTCAGAGAAAAAGAATAATGTGTAAGCAGGCAACTTAAATATGTAAAACAGATGGCATTGAGTATCAATTAGGACAAAATGAGCTATTCAAGAATGACACCGTGGTTGAGCTCAGTGTCTCATGCCTGTAATCCCAGAGACTCAGGAGGATCTCAGTTTCGAGGCCAGAGGCAGCCTCCATAACTTGGAAAAACCCTGTCTCAAGATTTAAAAAAATATTACTATAAAGGGGCTAGAGGTGCAGCTCAGTTGGGAGTACTTGAAAACATGTGCAAGACACTGGGTTCAAAACCCCAGGACCACAAGGAAAACAAAACAAAAAGAATGATACTGTAGAAAAGGCTATTCCAAAGAGAGAGAGCGAGAGCTAGAGCGAGCGAGCGAGAGAGAGAGAGAGAGAGAGAGAGAGGAAGGAATCTACTTCCTACCATAGACAAAAATGTATAATTATAGTTTAAAGTCCTAAATATTAAAACCAAAATTTAAAATGGGTAGAAATAAATAGAAGAACATAGACATAAGAACTCTTGGTAAGTCTTAGTAAGGAAGCATTAGTTCAACAAATCAAATAATACAAACCACACAAAAAATAAAATTGATCCTGTTTAAGTAATAAACAGATAGGATTTAAGTGACTCTATTAATAAATGAAAATACAAATTAGTATCTAAAATACTACCCATATAACATACTTCCCACAGAAGAGTAATTTTCAATCATGCCAAAACTATCATTAAACCATAAAATAAAAACAAATCATGAGGAAATGGTCAAAGGGTATGGAGAGGTAATTCATAAAGAAGAAATTATAACAGTAAAAAAAGGAAAAACTATTAAACTCCACTAAAAACAAAGAAATTAACTTTTAAACCATGATGAAATACCATTTCACACCTAGGGGCATTACAATAAAATAGTAGTTAGATGATGTCAAATGATGACAAATAGGTGGAAAATGAAAACATATTTGGTGTAAATGTAAATTAATCAATTTATCATTTAATTTATCAATCAATCATTTTAGTGAATTATATAGTAAATATAAAAACTCCTAGATATAATCTAGAGAAACGTTTGCTCAAGGAAATAATGCAAGAATGTTAATAACAGTATTAATTCCCATAGAAAAATAAATTCATTGCAGTATTACTTAACATATGAAAATACTGTCCCTCTAGAGGAGAACGGAAAAATAAATAGTAATCTGTTATCATGATTATTATACAGCTTTGAAAACAAACGAAGTAGAATAAACCTATGAAAATGACTGAACCTCACCAAAAAAGTGCAGTATAATGCATATATTCTAGTTTAACTTGTATGCTTACCAAAACTTCAAAACAATATTGTACATCATTAAGCATATATGTAAGCATATGTACCCATATGTATGAATGAAAAGCATATGGATTATCTTCAACAGTAAATTTCAGAGAAAAGTTGACCTCAAAAGAAAGAGAATGGGAAATATTTGGGAAGGGTATTCAACAGATTTCCATAGTTTATAATGTTTTGCTAGTTGTATAATTGGTGCATTAATTTTGTTATTTATTGTTTTTGTCTATGAAAATAATTTACAATTATTTTAAAGAAATATAGTGATCAGATCAGTATATGTAAATGTCTGTAAAGAATTTGGACAAACTTATTCAGGTTAATTATGATGATTAACTGAAGAATGGAATATGCATATTAAAATTCAAAGTATTTGAATACAATGGAATTCACTTATACGTAATAATAATCTTAACATGCCTGCCGGCATACCACTGTTTTGTCCTATTCCATTAGATCTTGGAAGCTACACAGGGTTGGGCCTGGTTAGTACTTTGATGGAGGATAGTTTGAGAACTCCAGGTGCTGTAGGCTTGGGAGAAGGAACGGATAACTGATTCTCAAAAAACAATCAACCATTTAAAACCCTATGAATAGCAGAGAAGCACTGACAATATTGTTTCACCTGTTGTACATAGGGTTGCTATGAGTCAGATACCAATTTGATGGGCACCTAACAACAACAATCTTAACACAGTTTTTAAATAACTTAAAATAATATTCCCTGTCACTGATATGATATTCTTAAAAGCATAAACTTCAGATATATAATATTCTGGAATCCATAACAAGATAAAGTATACCTCAGATAATTGTTTTGTTATTGTTGTTAGGTGCATTTGAGTCAGTATCCTGCTCATAGGGACCCTACGTACAACAGGTGAAACACTATTGTCTGTTCTTTTCTGCTATTCATAGGGTTTTCAATGGTGGATTGATTTTTGGGAGTGGGTTGTTGGGTCCTTCTCCTAAGCTTACAGTATCTGGTGTTCCCAGTGGGTCTTCCATCCAAGTACTAACCAGGCCTGACCCTGCTTAGCTTCCCAGATCTGGTGGGATCAGATGCCGCAGTGCTATGGCTGCAGGCAAAATTGCTTTATAGTAGTTGAATTATCCTTTTGACAAATTGTCCTTTCTTTCTGTAAGCTAATGATTGATTTTTCTTTTCTTTTGGCATCCTTTTGGTTCTGTGATAAACATGCCATGAATTTTCTGTCATTTGTCCATCATTTACCCATTAACTTTTTTGTCAGCCTCAACCTGCTATTTTGACACATTTACATTAATTGTGTTGACTGATAGGGAATATCCAATACTTTTTCAAGAATCTAAGGCAAATAAGGTTGAGAAACTTATTTTATACCATTAAGCACTTCATCAGATAACACTCATAATACCTCAGAACACTTCTCCAGATTTTTTAATGTATTTCTTTTCCAATTCCCAATTTAAAATAGTATTTAAAAATTTGTATAATGTGTTAGGAAACAGAGCAATACTAAAATGTTCTTGCTGGAGTAGCATTGTTGCTGAATCATGTTAGACTGTTACCAAGGATAGAAAATCACCACCAGGAAGCAATCAGCCATATCCAGCATGCTGGGCATTCTACAGACCATATGACTTGGCCTCTGCAGCAATAATTATCACAAATAATAAAAGGATTTATTGGTTTTGTTTATTTTGGCAATGTTGTAGATGGAAGCCAGGGCCCTGTGCATGCTAGACAAGCTTCTGCCCCTAAGTGTATTCTCAACAAAAAGGAGGGATTTCTTCATTTCTTAACAGATGTAATAATTAAATGCAAAGGTCAATAATTGTCCTCTTGGCTTAAAATAAATCAAGTGTGGAGCTGGGCTCGGTGGCGCACGCCTGTAATCCCAGCAATTTGGGAAGCAGAGGCAGGAGGATCGCAAGTTTGAGACCAGAGGCAGTCTGCATAACTTAGGCAAACCCTGTCTCAAAAATTAAAAAAAAGAAAAAAAAATGGACCGAGCGTGCAGCTGAGTGGTACAGCACTTGCAAAGCACGCAAGCACAAGGCCCTGGTTCAACCCCCAGTACTGCAATAAATAAATAAATAAATAAATAAAATGTGTGAAAAAATTGTTGAGGTAGCCAGGAAAATGAAAATATGAATTATATATTACATAATATTAACATATTTTATTTTGTTAAATTACAGAATGTCATGGTTATTTATAAAAATATTGTCTCTAAGAAATTTACGTCTTCTACTAAATTAACCATTTCTTTTTGATAATGTCATCATCTAGAAACTTTATTATTTCATTACTTGTGTAAAATCTATTATCTTAAATCTCCTTAGGATCTACACAATATTATATGCATAAAAGACACTGGCAAAATTTAAATGAATAAATGAGGGAAATAATCTTAATAGATGGACGTGCGTGTGTGTATGTGTGTGTGTGTCTATATGGATCCATAAATATACCCCTAAAATTCAGGGAATATGATATTCTCAATATTAGAAATCCTTCTTACATTAAAGTTGAGATTTTCTAAAACATGATAACACACCAATGAGGAGGGTGAAGATTAAGCAAGCACCCTCAAAACTGAGTGACACTTGTTAGTCCAATAGTAAAACTTTTAGATATCTGTACATATTCTGACAAGAAATATTTCTAATTATGACATAATTTCCTATGAATTAGTCCCACAGTGATCACTATATTTAGTCTATTAAAACTTTAACGTAAAACTATCTAAATCTGTTGTTGTTGTTAGGTGCCATCGAGTCGGTATCCAACTCATAGCGACCCTCTGTACAACAGGGGAAACATTATTGTCAGTGCTTCTCTGCTGTTCATAAGGTTTTCAATGGCAGATTGATTTTTGGGAGGGGGTTGCCAGGTCCTTCTCCCAGCCTACAGCTGCTGGTGTTCCCAGGTGGTCTCCCATCCAGGTACTAACCAGGCCCCTCTGCTTAGCTTCTGAGATCTGACGGGATCAGATGCCACAGGGCTATAGCTGCAGGCTAAATCTAATGTGTGTGAATTGCTTACCTGTATGGCTGATGTTTAGCTCAGTTGATAGAATATTGGTCCACACTCTCTGAGGACCCCAGTTCAACACCCAGCACTACAAAAATGGGAGAAGGGTGTGGCAATCCACTCCCAAAGCAATCCTGAAATAATCAGCAATGGAGGGGTTGCTATGAGTTGTACCCAACTCAACAACACCTAGCAACAACAAGATTACCTATTGTCTTGCAGCCCAATGCCCATCTTTATTTTACAACTTCCTTTCTATGTGATTGTGCAAACAGCACTTCCTACATTCCCTTAATCAGTTGGCATTCTGTTCCATGCTGATGGTAGGAGCTCAGTGGAGACCAGAGAACAAGCTTTCCAGTTACTCTCTGTATTGTTCCATCAGCAGATAACAAGGGGGCATTGCCTGAAGCTCCATTCTGCCCTCAAACCCAAGGTTTGCCAAATCTTTATGGCAGTTATAGTACCAGCCACAGTGCAGGCTCTTCCCACTGGGCTGTGCAGCCTCAGAGGGTCCAGGTTTCAGTCCTATCTCTCTCTTCAGCGACCAAAGCCCTCTTAGGAGCTGTCCCTTGTGCCCAGCTTCCACATCAAAGCACTGTACTCATGGAACCCACCTTGGTGCTCCTAGGTTAAATCAATTCCATTTCATCCCACTCCTATCATCAGCCCTAGTGTTGTTGATTGCTGTTTCCTGCAGTGAGGAGTCTCTATTTGCTTCAGAGTGTTTTTTCTCTGTCTTTTCAAATTTCCAACATCAAAGTAAACAGAGTCCCTTCAAAACACCAAATCTGTCCATCTGACTAGAACTTCACAGATTCCAAAATGGGGACAAATATTTAAATCTATGTAATGAAATTATTGTATAAATGATAAAAGCAATACTGTACTGGCAGAGGTTAAGTGGTAAGTACTGTTATTCCCATACCAAAACGTCCTGCAAGATTTTGAGTATACGAAAAAGACTGAAGGAAGGGCTATCAATAATAAGAAGCTCTAGGGTTCTAGGACTAATTCAGGAAACTGAATGTCAAGGAAATGCTTTACAGTGGAATTCTAGTACGAACACATAATTCAGGGCTGAAAAACTGCTTGGACAATTAAGTTCGGTGATTTCTTTTGAAAATAAAGTTTTAGTAAAAGACAGTAACACCTATTTGCTTTTGTTTTTCTGTTGAGCTTTGGTACTATAAACAAAAGACTAAGCAACCATAGGAGAGTCTATGTGGCATAAAAAGGCTAAAACATTTACTATCTGGGTCTTTAATAAAAATGTGTGTTGGGTGCTGTGGCTCACACAGTCTCCCCAGCTATTCAGGAGGCTGAGGCAAGAGGATTGCAGGCTTGAGCCAGAGATAGTCTATATAACTTAGGTATCTCTGTGTCAAAAAATATAAAAGGGGCTGTGTGTAAAAGTGATGGAATGCCTGTTACCATGTGCAAGGTTCTGGGTTCAGCCTCCAGCAGAGAAATAAGTAAGTAAGTAAGTAAGTAAGTAAGTAAGTAAATATATACATAGTGTGCAAAATAATAGACAATAGATTGAAGGACAAATAAGATACCACTTGTATTGAACAAAGTTTAACCCTGATATTAATATTAATTGCAAATATTATGCCAGGTCCAGGAATTCACACAGGTAAGCCTTTGCATCACTGTATTCACCTTAGGTTTCATTTAGACAAAAAAAGTAGGAAATAAAAACAAAAAATCAGAACATAACAAAAGAAAGAATACCATATTGGCCTCCAGAGATATAAATGATATAAGAGCAATTGCACAGGCAATTGAAGATTTAAATTGGTGAAGTGAATCTAAACTATTTTCCATCTCTGTTGTCATGAAAGATTTTAACAACTCAACACAATTTCCAAGAGAATTCCCTGTTGTGCGAAAAACAGCCATCTCTCAGTAAGCGTAAGAAAGTGCTTATTCACTGTACATGTGAGTACATGTAACAGTTGAATAATAGGAACACCAGTCCTGGCAGCTCACACCTTTCATCCCAGAGACTTGGGAGGCTGAGATAGAATGATCACAAGTTCAAGACCAGAGGCAGCCTGTGTAACAGCAAAACCTTGTCTCAAGATAAAAAAATTAAAAAGGAGGCGAGGTGCAGATCAGTTGTAGAGCACTTGCAAAGTATAAAGTATGTGCAAAGCCCTCAGCTCAGCCCCCTAACACAAAGAAGGAAGAAAAAGATGAAGGAAAAGAAAAGAAAGAGGCATAATCATTAAACTCTTTATAGCAATATCTTCTTAGAAATACATTTATAATGTGAAAAGCTAAAATTGTATAGTATTATAATTCCCATTCATAATATGTCAATAAAGTGTGTTTGTACACACGCATAATGTATACCTATGTACATAAACACATATGTTGTTGTTGTTGATAGGTACCATCAAGTCTGATGTGATGCAAAGTGACCCTCATAGGGATTTCAATGACTGATGGTTTGGGGGATTGCTTTGGAAGTGGATTACCATGTCCTTGTTTTTGTGGTGCTGGGGGTTGAACCTGGGTCCTCAGGGAGTGCAGAGCAGCACTCTGCCAACTGAGCAAAAGCCTAGCCTTGAAAACACATAGACACATATATAAAATAATAGAGGATGTCATAAGGAAAATATAATACTCTACATAAGAAAATTGATTAAGATGGACAAGTTTCTCTATTTAAAAATACAGTGAAGGTAGTAAAGTGAAGGTAGTAAAGAACAGATCACAAACTATAGGAAACTTTACCAATTCAAAGAAATCTCCTATAATTTAGATTAAAAAGATTTAAAGAGGAGAAAGATGAAAATTCAGACAAATTTCAGCCCTTACCGATCCTTTGATGCCAGGCACATACATCTGATTGCTCATTTGACAATTTATCTTGAATATCTAATAGGCATCACAAACATAAGGTCAAAATAAGCTTTTATTCCTGTTCATGAAAGCTCCAGTTAAGATGTTCCTCATGTTAGTTAACATTGCCTTCCTTCAGTGACTCCGGGCCAACATCTAAAAGTTTGATTTTTCTCTTCCTTTCAATCCAATAAATACTTTATAAAGTCATCTTCTCACATTGCCCTCCAAATTGCTCTCATCTTCTGCCTATTTGCTCTACTTCTGCCCCACTGGTCCATATCAACACTGTTTCTCACCCCAACTGATACAAAAACCACCTTGCAGGCCTCCTGGCTCCTCCTGTGGCCCCCTCTGTCCCTCCTCAACAGGGAGAGTAGGATGATCTTTTTAAAATCAAAATCAGATCATGCCATCTTCTCACCAGAAACCTCAAAAGACTTCTCCTCATAAGAATCGAGTGTAGGAGTTGGAAGGTTGTGTGATGTAGATTTTAATTTTCATCCATAGTCCATTAGAAACAGTGGGATACCTAGGGGAGCAAAACCTCAAATGGCTTACAATATCTATAATAAAAGTAAGTGATAACATATTCCCACAAACCTCAAAAGATGAGCAGGTAGTAAATAATCATCAAGAGCTATAGAAATGAATATGCCAGCATTTGTACAGAAAGAAGAACAGGATTAGAGATACAATAGAGAAAGCCCAAATCGACAAAAAGTGCTTGCTGGAAAGCTTAGTGAGGCCAATTTGATGACAGCAGCTGGAACAGGGATAAGATGGAACAGGTTTATCTTGAGCACTCCAATCCAGAAGTGAGTGCCAGTGTGCCAAAGGCAGAAAGTCAAGGATTCCACATACTTTTGCTCCCTTTGGAACAGGGATCTACATGGAGTGGACATTGAGGGATCCAGAGTCCAAATAGGTACAAGAGAAGCCAAGAGAGAAAATCTGGTAACGCTAAAGGGGGAAAACCAGGATATTTCAATGTGCAGGAGTTTTACACATTTCAAAAAATGACAAGAGAATTCAAGAACAGATACTCTAACCCACTGTGTCCCAGTAAAAGTTTGGGATGACTAAAAAGCAAGAATGGAAAACAAGTTAAGTGGCAAGGTGAAAAAAGATGGAAAGGGAAATTTTTAGATTAAGAAAAAGTTCAGGCATACACCAACAAGTTATAGTGTGTGGATCTTATTTGAATAGTGACTTTAAAAACAATAAGCCCCAAAAAATTGCCAACATAATAGGAAAACACACTAAGTGGATGTTTGTGAATATTAGGATATTCTTGTTTTATATGTAATAAAAATATTTTGGTTATTAAAATAGAATCCAGACCTGGGCTTTGCGGTACACACTCATAATCCTAGAGACTAAGGAGGCTGCAACAGGAGGACCAGGAGTTTGAGGCCAGAGGCAACCTGTGAAACTTAGCAAGACTCTGTTTCAAAGTAAAAATATAAATAAAAAGAAAGGTACCCAGGGTGCAGCTCAGTGGTGGAGCACTTGTCTAGCATGTGTGAGGCCCGTGTTCAATCCACCAGTACTAAGAAGCCAACAAACAAACAAATACACAAACCAACTCTGTACATTACAGAAAAACATACTGAAATACTTGCAGAAATGATGTCAAAATATATGTGATTTCTTTCTAAATAAAATAAGAAGAGAGATAATGTGGGAGCAGAGATGAAGTGGGATAGTCCACATTTTAATAAATCTTGAAAGGACACAGTACAGGAGGATTCATTGTACTCTTCTGCCTTTGTGTATGTTTTAAATTTTACATAATAAATTATTTTGAAAGCACCAAACTGAAAAATGACCTTCAGTTTATAATTTCTCCCTCAGTTTGTGCCTGTCATACTTGCAAACGACTTGCAGTGAATCACTGTCCATGGGGCCCACTATCTCCAATCACACTCACCTTTCTATCCATCCTCCTGGCACTTTCAGGAGACTTTTGCTCTAACTTTCTTTTCTTTCAGACTAATCTCTTACCTTTAGCTGCCAAGATTAAAAAATAATCTCACTTTAAATGTCTCTCAGTGTCCTTCCCTGGCCTCCTCATTCAAATTACATTTGCAAGCAGTCTCATCATGACAATATAAATTATTTTCATGCCAACCTCACTATTTTGTATGTTCTATAGAACTATGTCTTTAAAATGCATGTACTGACTTCTAGTCCTACTTCTTACAGTAAAATATAAGATCCAGTGGAGCAAGAATTTGTGTGTTCCATTTGTGTTGTGTTCCCACAACCTCAAATAACATTTTGTACATAGTCCTGGTAGATTGTCTTTAATTAACTCAAAATCATTTTCTCATTTCTACCAAATTTTACCATTTTAGGTGCTGTTGAGTTGTGTCCAACTCATAGCGACCCTCATAGGGTTTTCCATGGCAGACTGTTTTGGGATTGCCTTAGGAGTGGGTTGCCACGTCCTTCTCCCATTTTTGCGGTGCTGGAAATCAAACTTGGGACCTCAGAGACTGCAGAGCTGCGCTCTACCAACTGAGCTAAATCCCAGCCCCCAATTTTACCATGGGTTCTACAATCTCTTCTATAACCTTTGTCACATCACCATTTTTTTCTTTTGATGTTTGACATATTGTTTATCAATAAAAATGATGGTACTAAATAACATATAGACACGAAACAAACTTAATGAAGGGGAAAGTTTATAAGTTAACAAAAATATGAGAACTTTTAAAATGTTAGAGGCACAGGTGACAGATAAAGTATTTATATGCTGGAATTGTATGGCTAGGAAGAATTTTATCTGAAATAATTTCTTATCTATCATAAATAAAAAGAAACAAAAATGGACCAGACCCATATGTACAAGGAAGGAACACACCAAAACAGGTGCTGTTAACCATATAAACATAAAGTAAGTGGATAACATCTGAGGAATTTGAAGTATACCTATTTTTCCCTAGTATTCTAAATCCAGCAACATTAGTCAAGGAAAGAGTAAGAGATTGGTAGACATGTAGATACTTAGAAATACATACCTGGATATATATCTATCCAACAACAAAAGAAAAAAATATGTATGAAAAATTAATTTTTATGAGAAATGTGAACAATGTATTGTAGATCTTTCCAAAAAATGTTTGTAACATACTCATGAAGTACTACACCAAATCTTGGAAGATAAATCAGATATTTCAAAACATGATGATCTACAATCAAATATCTATATCAAACCTGGCATTGTGGTATACTAGTGTAATTCCAGCAAATCTGGAGGCTAAGAATGGAGAATTGTAGTTTACAAGCCAGAGGCAAACTGCCCAATTTAGCAAGACTCTATCTCAAAATTAAAAATTAATTTAAAAAATGGGCTGAGAATGTGATTGAGTGTTGGACCACATGCTTATTGTAAGAGAGACCCCGAGTTCATAATAAATAAATAATTAATTAATTGTGAAAATTTTAAAAAATAAGCCTATCCCATTTCAAGAATGACTGAGAGATCAGAAAAGTGAATAAGGGTTATAGCTGGATACTGATTTTCTAAATACAACAGCAAATTTATGGAGTAAAAATATATAAAATTGTTAAAAATTTAAATGTCCAGGCTACTAGATAGTGTAAAGTGACTAGGGCTTAGTTCAGTTGGTAGCATGCTGCTCTGCACTCTCTGAGGTCCTGGGTTTGACGTCCAGCACCACAAAAACGGAAGGACCTGGTAGCCCACTCCCAAAGCAGTCCCCCAAAAATCAGCCATTGAAAACCCTATGAATAGCAGAAAAGAACTGACACAGTGCCAGTTATGAAACATTTTCAGGGAATGTTTTGTTTAATTGTACATAGGGTCACTTTGAGTAGGACCCAACTTGAGTGCTCCTAACAAGGTAGCACAAAAATATTCTATATAACAAATCACTAACCAAAGTGAAAAAGTAATGTCTTCAAGGTTTAAAAATTAAGAGCAAGGAAATACAAAATAAAATGACAAAACTAAAGGTTATTATGTAAATTATAATTATATATTAATTTTGAATGATTTTTTGTTAATGTGTGCTGGGAATTGAATCCAGGGACTGGTACATAATCGGCTGACATGCTACCACTCTGCTATATCCCTAGTCCTATATATCTTTTTTAAGGGAAAAATCATTCTTGATAGATCAAAGGTAACTAACTATAGGAGGTTTACAATGAATAAAAGTATATACAGAACATAAAAATAAGATGTTCAGAATTATATCAAACAAATATTAATAGAAAGAAAAATGAAATGGCAATGTTTGTAGAGAGAATTCATAGGAAAATTTTATACAAATGAAAAAAATTAAAATTAACTAAAAATATCCACAGAGCAATTGATAAGTATCATATGATCTCAGATGCAGCTTTAAAACATTTATAAAAGTGGAGGTGAGAATGGTTGGTAACAGAGGCTGGAGTTAGTGTGTGGGGGAGAAAGGTAAGGGAGCAATTGACCAATGGGTACTAAGTTATGTAAAGTAGGAGGAAGATTTTCTGGAGTGCTACTATACTGTAAGGTGACTACAGATAATGATTATGTACTGCATAT
>VMDO01040071.1:0-12211 GCA_007922755.1 Pedetes capensis
TCACAAATTTCCTGCCACTGAAATGCAAGATATATGTGTGTGTGTGTGTGTGTGTGTGTGTGTGTGTGTGTGTGTGTGTATTTTTTTTCAGGGAGTGATAGATGGAAAGAAATGGCCATTGCTTTTGTGGTGGTGTTTTAAGGACACCAAGAGTAAATACATGCAATTGTTCTGACAAGATAATAACAAAGTTCACTACAGGAAAAGTTTCTATCTTAAACAGAACTAGAACCCAAGGACATATAGAAAAATATTATCAAGTACAAGATAGAGAAGACTTAGATGGGGAGGGTGGGGGGGAAGCATAGGGTAGGGTAAGGGGGAACCTATATGAATAATGTACATCAAAATGCATATATGGAAATGTCACAATGAAAAGCATGTCAGAATGAATCACATTAAGGCGTACATTAAAAATTTCCAATAAAAAAAAGACACCAAGAGTGCCAAAAATTAAGCCCAGGGCCAGCATACTACAGTTTGTGGATAATCTGGCCCACTGTTTTTATAAATAAAATCTAACTACAGCAGAGTTGAATAGCTGTGAAAAGATTCACAACTCCTAAAATACTATATGGACCTTTATAGAAAAAGCTTGCTAACCCATTCTATAGGTTATCACTCTGCTAAGTGCTTGAAATGACCCATTAGGAAGCCATCATTTGGGAATGTTCCTATTGGTAAAGAAAAATAAAAAAACCTGATGGATGTGCGTTAATGTTAATGAGGCCAGATGCTTTTCTCCTCTAAGTTAAGCCTAGAGTAGATAGGAGGGGGGAGAAAGAAAGTGATGGCATTTAGAGGTGCTACAGGACAGAGTATGGAGATAAATATTGAATGTACCATGGACTGCCAAAAGAACAGATCTGTCCTAGAAGTGCAACAAGAGGGCTCCATGGAAGCAAGGATGGCTAGACAGAGTATTACGTATTTTGGACATGTTGTCAGGAGGAACCAACCCCTGGAGAAGGACATCATGTTTGGGAGAGTGGCAGGTCAACAACAACAACAAAAAAGAAAACCTTCCACTAGATGGATTGACACAGTGTCTGCAACAATGGGCTTAAACATAAATAAGATCGTGTGCCTGGCACAGAATCAGGGAGTGTTTCATTCTGTTGTACATAGAGTTGTTATGAGTCAGACCCAACTGGACAGCACCTAACAACAACAACACAGGGCAGAGTATATGAGTAAGGGGCACGATTGAGGTGGTGCACACAATTTGCCCAAATAAGGTATCTGCAGAGAGTAGGAACACGGGGTGGCAGGCTTATATGGGTACAATTCCCTGCACCATCTGGCAAAGACAAGCATAGGCAGGGAAGAATGATGTGGAGAGCACTGCACTGAGACTTTGAACAAATACCTCAAAGACAGAGAAAAGATTCCAGTTGAAGTGAATTCAGTCAGCCTCAACAAGGATTAATTGAGCATTTCATCTGTACTAGTAAAGAAAAGGTGGGTAATTTAGCTGAGAATCCAAGCTTTAAGGTTCCTAATAACATCAATGTTAACTCTACCCTCTCCCTCAACCACTATATAGTCAATCAATCATCTGTTCTCTTTAGTGATTCCCAGTGCTACCAGCCTAGACCAGACTGTACTCAATCAGCTCAGTCAAGTAATAATCCTTTGAGTCAAATGTATATATGAAAATATAACTGGGGACACCATATAGAACCAAAGACAGGAACAAGATTAAGGAATAAAATTCCAGAGGCACAAACTTGCTGCAGCCTGGGTTGATTAGAGAAACCTTCAAGACACACATGACCACTGAGCTGAGCCTTGGAAGTCACATACATATGTAGAAAAAGGGGGCATCTCGAGGGAAGGGGTAGGCCTAGCAATGGCACAAAATGTAGATTACCTCATTGTATTACAACACAGAGTGGCACTAAAGAAGAACCTAAAACTCTGCCCCTTTAAGATGAAGTAGGCCATGGAGAACAATGACCAAACCCCCACCCAAATTCTACCCAAATTCTATGATTGCTAAATAGCTGGTTGAGCATATTTGGATTGCTCACTTATATTTTATTTAATGTGAGAGGATGCATTGATTAATGGCTACATTCAAAGAGCTTGTTATTTATGTTAAAGGTAACAATGGCACTTGTGTGGGAGGTGAGCAAGTGATACCGTCGCACACCACACAAAATGTGAAACAACTCCCACTTGAAATAAAAGTGGCATCCATTTATACGGTGAGTACATGGTAAGAAACT
The DNA here is from genome assembly GCA_007922755.1 of Pedetes capensis. Taxonomy (NCBI): domain Eukaryota; kingdom Metazoa; phylum Chordata; class Mammalia; order Rodentia; family Pedetidae; genus Pedetes; species Pedetes capensis. Next base: position 2,232 of record VMDO01040071.1, read on the forward strand.
TCACAGCTCACTTACAACTTGATGAAGTGAGAAATAAAGGACTACAATGTAATTTGTTTGTGGTTTGTTCACCAAGTTTGTGCCAACTTATCCAGCACAAACTATGAAATATTCTACAAAACAAACATAAAAGCTAAATCTTGGAAAATCTCTCCTTTGCTCTATCTTTTAGAAACTAATTCTATCTAAAAAGCCAGTGTTGAATATATATATATATATATATATATATATATATATATATATATATATATGTATATATATATATATATATATATGTATATATATATATATATATATATATGCTATCTCTGCACTTTACCACCTACATATGATGTATATTTTCTCACCTACCTCATCATGGTCATCTTCACAGCAGTTGACTCAAGTGATGAGAGAAAGAGCATTGAAAAACTCACCCCACTGGGAATTCTCTTTGGCTACTTTACCTCCGTTCACATGTCCAGTGGCCTCTATAATTCATATAATAGTCTCAATTATGTCAACAGATTCTTGCTTGAATACAGATGCTTTGAGGTCATTTGAAACTTTTAAGCAATACATCATACTCATCTATGCTGATTATTATTTTACATCAGTACTGGATTCCACTTACAGTCCATCTCCACAAAAGCAACACTATGTGCTTGAGAAGCTGGTACATGAATATTGTTGAACAATATTTAACAGGAGAAACCTAGCAGTTACGAAGGGTTGCCCAGGACAGAGGTGACTACAGATATAAGAAACATTCAGGAAAAACTACTACTGCCAGATCCCCACTGATTATCCAACCATCAGCATAAACACCCTCTTATTTTCCCAAAAAGCCAGCGACAAAAGATACATTTTTTACCTTGAGTGAATTCGATCTTCAACAGACATGATTCTTTGAATGTGCTTGGCAAAATAACTCCTCAAAGAAGTCCACATTCTATTCTTCAGAATCTGTGAATATGTCATGTGGCAAGAGAGAATTAGAGTTGCAAATCTCCACCCTTAAAATGGGAGTGTTCTCATTCATATGTGGAAGTTAGAGTTATTGTGGGCCTGCAGCCATACTACCTTGGCATACGATCCCAGATCTCAGAAGCTAAGCAGGGTCAGGCTCAGTTAGCAATTGGATGGGAAATCGCCTGGGAATTCTGGGTGCTGTAGGCTTGGCAGATGGACCTGGCAGCCCACTCCCAAAACAATCAGGCATTGAAAACCCTATGAATCGCAGAAAAGCACTGACAGTAGTGCCAGGCATGGCACAGTGTCGGGTAGTGTTTCATCTGTTGTACATTAGGGTCATTATGAGTCAGACCTGACTTGAAGGCACCTAACAACAACAACAACAACAACAACAGAGTTATCTTAAAATGAAAAAAATATATATACATATATAGATAGATATAGATAGATAGAAAGAGAGGTCTGTGTGTGTGTGTGTGTGTGTGTGTGTGTGTGTGTGTGTGTGTGTGTGTATCTATATTTATATGTCCCCATGTGTCTGTCAGCTTGTTATGCTGTGGGGGGCATGTTGCTGTGATGCTTAAAGCTATGCTGCTGGTATTTCATATCCCAGCAGGGCCACCCATGGTGGACAGGTTTCAGTTGAGCTTCCAGATTAAGGCAGGCTAGGAAGAAAGATCCATCAGCCCACTATTGAAACAACTAGCCATTGAAAACCCTATGAATAGCAGAGAAGCACTGTCAAATATAGTGCCAGAAAATGAGCCCCTGGACTGAAGGCTTTCAAGAAACTACTGGGGAAGAGTTTCCTCCTCAAACTAGAGTTGACCTTAGTGACAAGAGTGGAGTAAAGCCCCTGGGACCTTCTTTAGCCGATGTGGCGTGACTCAAAATGAGAAGAAACACAGTGGCTGCAACAATGGGCTCAAACATCAAAAGATTGTGTGCATGGTACGGTTTTGGGTAGTGTTTCATTCTATTGTAGGTAGGGTCACTATGAGTCAGCTCTAACTCTACCACACCTGACAAACCTAACATTTATATGTAAGACTGGAAAGTACAAGGAGATGTATCTAGAGGGGGAAGGGGATTAGTGGCAGGGGATAGGAGCAACACCTGCACACCTGGGCAATGAGGGAGAGAACAAGTGCAAAATACATGATTCAACTCTATGGTAATCCCATAATGAAACTCATTATACTCTATGCTAATTGAATAATAATAGAAAAAAGAGATTATCCTGTATTATCTGGATAGGCCCAATGTTATCATTGTTGTGATCTTTAAAAGTAGAAAGAAGAGAAAGAATTAGAGAGATGACATCTTAGAAAAGCTGAACCTGACATTGCTGGCTTTGCATATGGAGCAATGGGGGGCATAGCCAAGAAAGGCAGGTGGCATCTAGAAGTTGGAAAATGTAAGGAAATGGATTCTCTCCTTTCACCTCCAGAAGGAAAACAGTCCCGCTGACATTTCAATTTTAGTTGAGAAAAATTTCTGATGTATAACCTCCAGAATTGTAATGATTTGTGTTGTTTTTAGCCACTAAGTTTGTAGTAATTTGTAATGGGAACAATATAAAACTACTATAGCACAGAACAGCCTGCAATCCATATATGAGTTACGACTAAACATCAACAAAACAAAATTCCTTACAACTGGGTCAGTATGCAAGTCACAATAAATGGAGAAAAGATTGAGGTTGTCCAAGATCTTGCTTTGCTTGGCTCTATAATCAAAACCCGTGGAAACAGCAGTCAAGAAATCAAAAGACACATTGCTTTAGGAAAAGCTGTGGCAAAAGATCTCTTTAGAGTATTGAAAAGTAAAGATGTCACACTGAAGAGGAAGGTGCGTCTGACTCATGCCATGGTATTTTCAGTCGCATCATATGGTTGTGAAAGCTGGGCATTGAACAAGGGAGATAGGAAAAGAATTGATGCTTTTGAATTATGGTGCTGGTGACAAATATTTAATATACCATGGACTGCCAAAAGAACGAACAGATCTGTCCTAGAAGAAGTGCAACCAGAGTGCTCCTTGGAAGCAAGAATGGCCAGACTGCGTCTTACCTATTTCGGACATGTAGTCAGGAGAGACCAATCCCTGGAGAAAGACATCATGTTTGGGAGAGTGGCAGGTCAACAAAAAAAAGGAAAACCCTCCACCAGATGGATTGACATAGTATCTACAACAATGGGCTTAAACATAAGTAAGATCGTGTGCCTGGCACCAAATCGAGAAGTATTTCGATCTGCTGTACATAGGGTCACTATGAGTCAGACTCAACTCGACAGCACCTAACAACAATGACAACAACATAGCATAGAATTCCTATGAAGCACCCCAGAGACATGCCTGGGTTCCAAATGACGATGAAAAACTTCACCTGAGTCCTGTGCCTATAGAACACACTGATGGTTAAGAATTCTTCCCACCTTTTGTCTTCCAGGAAATAACTTACTGCAAAGACTTGTGCATGACCCCCTTGTTTACTTACAATAAGGCCAGACATGTTGTTGTTGTTGTTAGGTGCTGTTGAGTCATGTCTGACTCATAGCGACCCTCATAAGGTTTTCAAGGGCTGTTTCGGGATTGCCTTGGGAGTGGATTGCCAGGTCCTTCTCCTATTTTTGCGGTGCTGGGAATTGAACTTGGGACCTCAGAGACTGCAGCGCAGCGCTCTGCCAACTGAGCTAAATCCCAGCCCACAAGGCCAAACATAAGCTCTACAAATGCTCAAGTTTTGTCATACAAATTGAACTGTTGGTCCTCACAGTGAGCAATGTGGACAAATGGCAGCTAACTTGATCTGACTAAAAGCATTAGTGTGGCTTCTCCTCCCCCCATAGAACCTTGAACCTGTACCCATTCTCAGCCTGAACAAATATCAGAATCCAGAACAGTCCTTTCTAGATGAACCCTCCAGGAAATCACCTGACCTCAAACGACAACATCCTCGGTCCACTGTCTACTTATTGCACATGCTCATCCCACTCTCCCACATCTGGCCCTTTCCATCTGGTCCTTTCTAGCCTTATCCAACCACCCCTTCCAAAACCCTTTCTTTTCCACTTGACCTTTGAAATGTTTGCAGATCTTATAGTGAGAAGGTTCTCCCTATGGCACCCATTTCCTCAAATGAAGTCTCTCTTTCTGGAAATCCTGGATTTTTTTCTTTTACTCATAATCTTCCATGGTTCTAACGAACAGTAGCAACCTGATTTCTCTTTGGTAATTAGGGTCAGTCACTCCAGTTAGTAGATTGTTGTTGTTATTGTTAGGTGCCCTCGAGTCTGACTCACAACGACCCTCACAGGGTTTTCAATGGCTGATTGTTTTGAGATAGCCTCAGGAGTGGATTGCCACATCCTTCTCTCATTTTTGCAGAGCTGGGAATCAAACCCAGGACCTCAGAGACAGCAGAGTGGTGCTCTACCAACTGAGCTAAGTCCCAGCACACTTAGTAGATTAACTCCTCGTTATGCCAGTTCATTGGCACAAGGAGACCAAAGTGTCCCTGTGGTGCTCTCACCTCCAGTTCAGTGGAGCCTTTGTTGTATCCCTGGGGGAGCCATTCCCACCTTGGGAACTATTTCTGGACCAACAGAGCTCAGAATTCCTGGAATGAGAAACGGAAATTCAGAAGGTGGGTTTTTAGGTGTCATCATGAGAGGAGTGACTCCCACTTCCACCCCTTGATGTCTCACCTCATGTATTCTGGGCAAAGGAGACAGCAGCACATTACGATCTCTCTGTAAACTGCATAGTGTGAGACTAAATCCCAACCCAATTAGAGTATTTTCTTCCAATTAGCACTGTGACTGAGTCTTCAATAAACCACTCCACCTTTCATTTGGACCACCTGTTTCTGAGTAAGGAAGTATGTTGGAAGACCAGTTACATCCGTGGATGCGAGGCCATGGCTGCACTGCCTTTGCTGTGAGTTCCCTAATAAAATGCTAGGTTGTGTGAAATGCCATGGTCTTACATTGAGCATTCTGTGAGTTCATGGATGTCAATTCTGGGAGAAGCATTACCAGCAGAGAAGGACAACTTGTATCTATATTTACACCCAAATCTATGTATCTTTTTTAGAGAAGGCAAATATTTGCCCCTTTGGGGTGAGAGCGATGCATATAGTCAGTCTGCTACCTGGTGGCTGGATAGTCCTCTAAGGAATGGTGCTACATCCAGGTCTCAATGTTTTTCTCTGGCATCAGCAGGTTAGGCATTCAGCCATCAGTATCAATAGACAGGTGAGCTTTCATGAGAGGAAACTCATGTTCTTTTGCCTATGCAAAACCTACATCCCTGCCACTGTGACCATTTTATTCATTGACCCATTGAGCAAGCACTCAGATGGCTGGAGAAAGCAGCTGACATTCGCAGAATGCATCATTTTGTTTACCTGATATCTTCAATCTGTGCCTACTGTGAGTTGTCTATCCACACACCTCTTCCCTAGACTTCCCCAAATTCACACCACTGACCCACTCCGCAGTGCAGCTGCCCAAAAACAGCAGACTTCTCCTGCAATGTCTCTCCAGTGCCCTCTACTGGTAAAACTCAATATTATGTACACTATAAAAGGGAAATGCTCAAATGAACCCTGGCTATTATCACAGACCATGTATTCACTGATGAATTTGGAAGCAGGAGACAATATGTTGTTAACTGGCACAGACTGCTCATTTAAATACCATCAGGACTTTTCCTATTTGCATCACAATCCTATTTGACTGTAGAGCTGGTAAATTTCTGAGCCTCAGTTTTCTGACTCTTGGAAAAATTGCTTAAAAGGTATAGTCACCAACCTTGGATCCATCTATAATATGAAGGGCTTGATACTTTTATATTTTCAGCAACATATGCCACAAATTCTTGAAAGTGAATAGGTTGATTCCTAGTATGAATCCTTTTCTAAGCCACAGAATATTTCCCTTAAAAATTTAACAAGAAGTTACACATTCATTCTGTTGTGGATGTTCCTAAAAGGTGATTCGGACAGCTCCTCATCAAGCCTAAGGCTTTAAGTTCTACTGAGGAAAGAAAAGCATCAAGAGATTTCATACTAATAATGCCACATGTTGCTTCCCTTCCTGCCAGTCCTTTTGGTGCAGAGAAGGTTGACTGATTTGCACTAGGATGGAATAGCTGGTGGTAATGAAACTTCCCGCAGCTGGCCAGATACAACAATGACTTACTGTACCTGAGATTATTTTTATACTTGCTATTACAGGACTCTTGGAATCATGCAAACAGCTTCTGAGATAGTTTAGGTCATGGGTACATCTGGTGCATAGTCAGTAGCCTTGCATGCAGTGGGTATCCTTTCATCAGAAAGGCTCAGTGGTTGTTAGGAGCTGGTGGAGTCGGGTCCAACTCATAGCTACCCTATGTACAAAAGAAAGGACACTCCCTGATACTGTGCCATGCCCAACACTATGTCAGTGCTTCTCTGCTATTCATAGGGTGTTGGGAAGAGAAAGGAGACTTGGAACCATCTATGTTGTGTAGGGAGGAGTGGGTGTCCCAACTCTTGCACACTGCGAGAGACTGAAGCTGGGGAAAAGAGTGTCACACACAGGACTAGAAAACAACTAAGGTTTATTTACAAGGATAGGGAAGGGGTGGGAGATGAGGATAGGGTAAGGGGATGGGAGAAGGAGGGAGCTCAGCTATTATCCCTACCAGTGGGGCGGGGACTCCCAGGTGTCATTGCTTGTCCAGTCTGCAGTCTTTGCCACTTTGGAGGCCCTGAGCTTGACTCTCAGAGGCTTGCCTCTCCGAGTCTTGCCTCTCAAAGCACTCAGTCCATTGAGGGAAGAGCCAAGGAAGAGGAAGAGGTCTGGTGGATACAGGCAGGTAGATGCAAGGATGGAGGTGGGCCAGATAAGGGCTGAAGGTAAGCTAAGGGTAGGCTGAAAGCTAGATGAGGCAGGTGAGTATAGGCCTCTGATCCTTAAGGGACCAGAGGAATAAGTGAGCTGTTCCTAGGTGGTGATTGGAATGAGCTCTTGGGCTCTAGGGTCAGAGGTTTATATCCCCTTAAGCCAACTGTCATCCAACAGTCCTGGAATGACAGCTGGCCAATCAGGGAAAGGCTTGAGGGTGGCACATGGGCAAGGGCTAGACCAATGAGGAGGCAGATGGGGCTCAGCCAATCAGGCTGCAGGGGAACCTGATCTGGCAGGTGCCATCTTGAGAGACACAATGGGACGGGGGAGGAGTGAGGTACCTGGATGTGGGGCAAGGGTGACCTGCAGCCATCTTGCCCCAAAGGGTTGAATGGGGGCAAGTGACCTGGATGTAGGGTAAGGGTCAACCATCTTAGAGGACAGAGTCCAGTCCTCCAAGAGGACTAGATAGGCCCTTGGGATCCATCATATTTGGGTATCCTCTATCCCCCTAGGAATTCCCAACAATAGGGTTTTCGACAGCAGATTAGTTCGGGAGTGGGCTGCTAGGATCTTCTTCCAAGCCTATAGCCCCCAGTACTCCCACACAATCTCCCATCCAAGGAATAACCAGGCCCAACCCTGCTTAGCTTCGGAGATCTGATGGGATCAGACACCAGGATGTTGCAGTTGTAGGCCAGAAAGGGTATGGGGTCCAAAATATCCACAGATTGTTCTCAATTCCCATGAGCCTCCAATTTTTTTTTTTGGCCATCAATTTAACAATCATTTTTAATCCAAATACTGGTAATGTCCAGAAAAATTTAACAGGTCTATTTATAATTGTTGTAAAGTCAAACTGCTGAAACTTGTTCACTGAAATATTTTGACTTGCATTAATGCTTTCATCCCCACATTTATACTAAAAGTTTACACATAATCGTCAGGTATGGTGGTGCATGCTTTTAATCCCAGCTCCTCGGGAGGCAAAGGGAGGAGGATTGTGAGTTTGAGGCCAAAGCCAGACTGCATAATTTAGCAAGACCCTGTCTCAACATAAAAAGGGGCTGGGGATGCAGCTCAGTATTACAGTCCTTGTAAAGTATGTGAGGCCCTGGGTTCCACACCCTAGTACCACACACACAGTAAAGTTTACACATAAATGAAAATTGAAAAAACTACCAATACCTAAGGGCTGGGATTTAGCTCAGTTGGTAGAGCACTGCACTGCAGTCTCTAAGGTCCTGAGTTCAATTCCTAAATGGGAGAAGGGCCTGGCAATCCACTCCCAAGGCAATCCCAAAGCAGTCAGCCATTAAAAACCCTAGGAGGGTCGCTGTGAGGGTCGCTATGAGTCGGATACCGACTTGACGGCACCTAGCAACAAGCAACAGCAACCAACACCTAATGTGTGTGCTCTGGTTTTCCACTACCAATCATTTACTTAGGTACATTTTGACCTCATGGAAAAAATATATCTAACATTTAGAACTCCCAGTAACAGAAAGAAGAGAAAAAAATTGAGAATTAAATATTCCCTACCTTCATGCTAGCTGGATATCTTTTGGCATAATTGTTACATGTTTGACATAGGTAGGACACAGGTTGGTATCTTCAAAAAGTCCCAACTAGATGGTTCTCACTTGTTTCCTGAAAAGCACCAATTGCTGTGTTCTGGAAGTGCAGATCTGAAGTCCTAAGCAATTTCTTGCACCGGCCACTGGAAGGAGAGTTTGCAAATCAGAAGTTCAGTGGACTTCTGATGGCATCTAATTTGACAGAGTGCCATATTACCAAGCCTGTAATGACGAGGTTTCTTCACCCTTCCAGAAGAGGTGCACACTTGCTGCTAGAGGCAGCTCTGGCATTAGAGAGCAGCGGTTCTCTGCCTGATTTTGAAGTAAGTAGTTTTCCACTCTGTTCAATAATTTAAAAGAGAGAAAAGAAAACCCATTGTTCTTCAGCTGCTCCATATGTGTCCACTTTTGCTTTGGATTAACCCTTCCCAACTCTCATAGCCCACTTTTATGTCTATTCTTACCTTGTTCTGTCTTCAAATCCTCTCCATTTATTAGCACCTTTCCACTCAGTAGCATCCCCAAGTCTCCTTTTCCCCAGAGTATCACATTTTAAAATAATCTCTTACTCACCTTTGCTTCTTTCTACTTAGAACCTTCCCTATAGCATGTGAAAGCTTTCCTTTACTCAGCAGCCTGATCCTCCCCAAGTGTGGGGGTGATCGCAATTACACTGTCAAAGTGAATACTTAGTAAAATTCCACTCCCTTCTCATGGTAAATAGGCTAGGGATAAGGTCCTAAAATCACTCTCGGGTCTGTGGCATTTGAGATAAGACATGTTTCATTTAAGCATATGGGTCATTTGGATTTACTCACATGGCCATATTTTTTCCATTTGGGACCGGGGTAATAATTCTTAGGGAAAGACTGGAGTTCAGCAGAGAGAAGTAAAAGCAGTAAATGAAAAGTTTGCTAAGGAAAGCCTATCCTTTAGCAATAATTATGACCATTATTGAAAATGATTATCTTCTCTATAAGATTTTCAGTTTCCTCTTTTAGAAGCTTCTAATCTTCTTTTTGCCCTTTTCATTTTGCAAGCAATTATCCTTAAGTGCAACTGAAGAGCCAGGGATTTGGGTTGTTATTCTTAAAATTGAAAACTATGAAATCTAAGGAATAGGTGTAAAAATTGATACTACTTTCCACATGCTCTCTCTATGGGCTTGTGATTTCCATAAAGAAGGAAAACAAGCTACTATACCTGTTTTCACTATAAAGCACCCATTAACCATTCTTTTAAGTCAGGGTCCAATGATCACTAAGAATAACCTGCATTGGTGAGGTTGGAGTGAGAATAGTCATGAAGGATTCCCATTCTGATCAGGGGTATGTTCTGCAAGTTGTTTTATGTTGAAAAGTTATTTGATTTTTCCCCTTTATTGATAAATAGTGTTGGGGTACAGAGTAATACAGCATTTGCTATTTCCATTGTGCAACTATTACATTGCTTTTGTTTACACTTTCATCAACTTACAAAGTATGTGGAATGCTTTGATTAATATGTAGTAAAACTCCTATGCAATTATGGGTTACATTCCCCTATTTTT
>VMDO01040072.1:0-12203 GCA_007922755.1 Pedetes capensis
ATATGTGTGGGTTGTAACAAGAAATTGGAAAAATATGCAACTGGCTGAGTTTCTATAATATTAACACTATTTTTATATAGCTAAAATCCCTTTGAATTCATATGCATCTTTTATTAGGTAGTTTCAACATATTTTATTGTTATTTTGTAATTATTAATATTTTGGAAAGGGAAATTAGGCAGAAAGATGAAATAGACTATTCAGTTTTGCATAGCAAGCGAAATGAAAATAGGTAAATTTCTTTTCTGAGATTTTAAAATACTTTATTGATCTGGAAAAATAGAAGTCAATTATCTATTGTTGAATACTAGAACTTTCAAATATTGTGCTAAAAGCTTCACAATCTCTGAAGTTTCATGCATTTTTTTCAAAAATGGGGACTTGAACCCAGGGCCTCATGCATGCTAGTGAAGTGCTATACCACTGAGCTGAACCACCAGCTTTTGTATTTTTTATATTTTATTTTGAGGTATGTCCTCACTAGTTGTGCAAGCTACCTCTGGCCTTTAACTTGTCATCCTCCTGCCTCAGCCTCTCAAGTCTCTGGGATTACAGGTGTGCACCATGGTACCCAGCAATCCATTATGTTTTACAAGGTATAAATAACGTCCTGTTATCCCTTGTACAAGTTGAACCCACTTAGCTGGTTCTCGCAGTCACCCAGAACATGGGGACGTGTCCCCGCAATTAGAGTGTTAAGTAAGGGCTGTGATGTTCTTTTCTCCCTTTAAAGATTTGTCGCTATATTTTTACTCATCATCCTTGTTGTTTGTTCTGTCTTTTTTTTTTTTTCACTGATGCAGGTGAAAAGCTTAATAGATTTTGTTCACAAAAACCAGCATTGACTTTTTACTTCAAAATAAATTTAATGACCATATTATTAATTCTCAGTCCGGAAATGTATGAGGGCTCAATTACTGAAGAATACTAGTTTGGTTTAGGGCTGGGATTTAGCTCAGTTGGTAGAGCGCTGTGCTGCAGTCTCTGAGGTCCTGAGTTCAATTCCCAGCACCACAAAAATGGGAGAAGGACCTGGCAATCCACTCCCAAAGCAATCCAGAAACAGTCAGCCATTGAAAACCCTATGAGGGTCGCTATGAGTTGTACTCGACTCGGTGGCACCTAACAACAATAACAACCAGTTAAGTTTGCTTTTTCTTCCTGCTCTTCCCCGTCTCCTTCCTTCCTCCCTTCCTTCCTTCTTTCCTTCCTTCCTTCCTTCCTTCCTTCCTTCCTTCCCTCCTCCTCCTCTTCCTCCCTTCTTCCTCCTCCTCCTCCTCCCTTCCTCTTCCTTCTCTTCCTCCTCCTCCTCCTCCCTCCCTCTTCTTCCTCTTCCTCCTCTCCTCCTCCTCCTCTTCCTCCTTCTTTTTCATTCCTGGCAGGAGATTTGCAGTTTTCAGCCCTGCACCTAGCCACAGGTGGTGCTGGCTAGACTAGAAGTCTGGTGGGCTGGGCCACATGTCTGCATCTGGACCCTAGGTTGTTCCAGAGGCTCCATGTCTTTGATGCTGACTGGAGGGTAGGACTGATGGACTGATGGATCTGCCCTGTGATGCCTTTCCCCAGCCAGGTACTGAGCGCCAAGGCCAGCCCTGTGCTTTCAACGCCCTACTACCAGAGAGGGGGAAAAAAACAATGAGTAGATAGGTTACAACATTGAGCCTCATAAGAACTTGTCAAAAGGTACACAGGCCAGGGTCATGTCAGTCAAATGCTTGGTCTGTTGTTGTGGTTGTTAGGTGACATCAAGTTGAATCCAAGTCACAGTGACCCTATGTACAACAGAATGAAACACTAGCCAACACTGTACCACACACATGATCTCTTTTGTGTTTAAGCCCATTGTTGCAGCCATTGTTACAGTCTATCTAGTTGAGGGGCTTCCTTTTGTTCATTGAACCGCCACTCTCCCAAACATGATGTCCTTCTCCAGGGATTGGTCCCTTCTGACAACATGTCCAAAATATGTAAGATGCAGTCTAGCTGTCTTTGCTTCCAAGGAGCACTCTGGTTGTACTTCTAGAACAGATCTGTTGGTTCTTTTTGGCAGTCCATGGTATACTCAATATTCATCTACAGAACCATAATTCAAAAGCATCAGTTCTTCTCCTGTATCTCTTATTCACTGTCCAGCTTTGGTAAGCTTATAATGTGACTGAAAATACTGTGGCATGAGTGAAGCGCATCTTTGTCTTCAATGTGACATTTTTACTTTTCAACACTTCTACCTCACAATACAGACCCATGACACAATGGTGGAAGCCCAGCCATAAATGTGCTAGAAGAAAAAATCTGTACATCAAACGAAAAATGCCAGAACTTTCCCCTAAGACTTCCATGAATAAATATCACATCCACTTTATTGGTGCTTACAGGGAAGTAAAACAACCTTAAATTGAGTGACTTGGACACTGTAAGAAGCAGATAGTGATAGCTGCGAAATTTCTATTTCTGGTTTGTTAAACAAAATGTCACATGTTTCTGAGAAATATAAATATTTCTTGCAGAAATATGTGACCGGCATCATTATTTTTTCTTTCTTCTAATGTAGCATTCTAGAAAAATTTAACTTTGTGAGTTGGAAGTAACAGTGATTAAGGATTATTTTAGATTTGATTGCGATGCAGACCAGGTACTTGCTAAGTCAACTGTGTTAGCAGAGGCTATTGCTTAAGCTATTCTTGTTGGATAGAATTTCATCATGACAATGTGTAAGAAATCCCAGAGTATTCTGGGAAACCAAGAATCAGACTATGATTTGTTGTTGGTCAGATTTCCCACGTAATAGCAGAAATTTCAGTTTCATAAACCATTCCTATGTAAAAAGATATGCTACCTAGTGGCAGCAAAGAGGCCTTAAATGTATAAAAGATTCATAATCATTTGCCCTTTCTTATGTAATTCATGTTGTTGCTGTTAGGTGCCATCGAGTCATGTCTGACTCATAGTGACCCTTATAGGACTTTCAATGGCTGATTGTTTTGGGATTGCCTTGGGAGTGGGTTTCCACGTCCTTCTCCCATTTCTGTCGTGCTGGGAATCGAATTCGGGACCTCAGAGACTGCAGAGCAGTGCTCTACCAACTGAGCTAAATTCCAACCCCTATGTAATGCATAGTCATGATTATTGAGAAATCTACATACCAGAAATGGAAATGACTTATTGATATACAAAGGACATTAGTTTTTAAAGATATTGTTTCGTTATTGTTAGGTGCCATCGAGTCAGGTCCTACTCATAGCAACCGTCATAGGATTTTCAGTGGATGATTGTTTCAAGATTATTTTTTCGGGAGTGGACTGCCACATGCTTCTCCCATTTTTGCAATGCTGGGGATCAAATCTGGGTCCTCAGAGAGTGCAGAGCAAGCCTCCGCCCACTGAGGTAAACCCCAAGCCTTGGTAGGAAAGCAGTATATTGAAAGGCTGATAGTGTTTTTCATGGACTATTGATATTATGTATACAGGTGAGATGTGAAACATGTATTTCTGTTGTTGTTGTTGTTGTTAGGTACCGTTGAGTCAGTATCTGACTCATAGCAACCCTTTGTACAATAGGGGAAACACTATTGTCAGTGCTTCTCTGCTGTTCATAGGGGTTTCAATGGCAGATTGATTTTTGGGAGGGGGTTGCCAGGTCCTTGTCCCAAGCCTACAGCTTCTGGTGTTCCCAGGTGGTCTCCCATCCAGGTACTAACCGGGCCTGACCCTGCTTAGCTTCCGAGATCTGATGGGATCGGATGCCACAGGGCTATGGCTACATAAGCCGGAATATCAGTAATTCAAGTGGAATTTTATGCCTGCCCCTGGCATTGATGGGCATAGTGAAAAAAGACATTTTTAGTAATCTAGATGGCCCCAACATTTTTCCAGTTATATATGTAGACATAGCCTTTGCCCAGCTGTGCATAGTACTACCTTTGTTTTATGTTCGTAGGAATTTGATGTGGGCTATTGCCTTATGCCCTGGAGAGTTTTTAATTCTGTTTCCAGGATCTATGTAAATAAATAACTTATGCACACACAAGGCTATGAGTAGGTTAAATGCTTCATATTTAATATCATTAAGATACATGATCTCACAAAGAAAAGAGAATTTTCAAATTTTTTACTAAACTATAGGAATTATAGCAAAATCTACTTCATCCAATGTTTATAATTCTAACAAAATAGTCTTATAGCTTTCCTTCATCTTAACAAACTACATATATCATGGAAAATTCATCTTTAAATTGACATTTTTAAATACAAGGATTGGGTAGTTGAAAAGAATGACACAACTCTCTACACACACTTCATCTATAGTACATCGAAGGTATTTTATTGGAGAAGAAAAAATAAAATCTAGACTATGCTAGGGAACAGTTATCAAAACTAACTGCTGTAAGGGAGAGTTATTTTCTTATTTTATATATAGCATATTAAATTTGTCTGGTAGTAATAAACATTGTTAAATGTGGAAATCTGTGAAATGTTTTGACAATTATGTCTAGCATTTATGGCCTAAAAGACATACTTTTTTGCTATTTTTTCCATACAGCAAATGATGCATTATCATGGAACAATGCCTTTGTTGCAAACCAAGGCAGATTTCAGGGCTGATAGTTTTCTTTGGCCCTGGGTTTAGGGTCTGTGCTCACTGTGTTAGCCGTTATTTGCCAGCCTGGGGCTCTGGGGGGAAAGTGCAACAAGATTCATATTTAAGATTTTAAAATGTGTTAGTTAATATTCACAGGCTGCCTATTAATGTGATTTCCTTTTTTTCCTACTTTAAAAGCCTTAGAAGTTGAAAACACTAGGGTGAATATAGAATGAAATTTTATGTTTAAGATATATATGAGTTTAATATCTTTTAGTCCACTACAACAAAAATAATGGTATATTTTCCTTTTGCATGTCACTATTAAATATTTCCTTAAAATGTTTTTTCATGAAGTCTATTCATTATCCAGGGCTGGGACTTAGTTGGTAGATCGCTGCTCTGCAATCTCTGAGGTCCCGAGGTTTGATTCTCAGTACCACAAAAATGGGAGAAGGACATGGCAATCCACTCCTGAGGCAATCCCGAAACAATCAGACATTGAAAACCCCATAAGGGTTGCTATGGATCCGACACCACTTGACGGCACCTAACAACAGCAACAGCATTCATTATCCAAGTGTTTTTATCATACTTTAATATAATTGTGTACATCTCATAGACTAATATACATGCTGAGAGAGTGTATTGACCAGGTTTTACCCTTCATTCCTTCCCCTGGGAAGATGGGCAAGAAGTTTATAAGCTGTGGTCTTACTTGATGCATAGTCTGATAGTGATGGTGGTTTGTGCCTTGAAGGACATACTCAGCAAATATAATATTCTAATACAATATTTAAGTCCTAAATAAAGCAAACCATTTCCATTAGGAGTGCAGTGCAAAGGCTGAAAGGGATAGGAATAGAGTAAATATCAAGTTATATAGTTATGTGTCTCAAGTCACTTCAGACATCAGACTCCAAGTTTCAATCATCATGCAGTTAGCAGATTTTATCATTTTCAAGTGGCAAACTTTTTTGAGTATATGATTACCATGCATTGAGATAGCTTAGATAAGGACATTGACGGGCCTAATTAATTTTTAAAAAGCAAGACATTGTTGCTGTTGTTATTAGGTACCGGTGAATCGAGTCCAACTCATAGCAATCCTTATAAGGTTTTCAATAGCTGATTGTCTTCAGGTTTGCTTCAGGAGTAGATTGCCATGTCCTTCTTCCCTTTTTGAGGTGCTGCTGATCGAACCCAGGTCCTCAGAGAGTGCAGAGTGCACACTACCAACTGAATTACACCCCAAAGAAAAATATAGGAACATCTTTATCTTTTACAAGTGAAAGTTGAAAGACCAAACTTTCTACAAATGCCATTTTTCTTAAGTGGTTATCCTAACTCTATTACACCTGTGTGAGTGTGTGTGTGTGTGTGTGTGTGTGTATACATATATATGTATGCATGCAGTGGGCACTTTTCCTATTGGCTTGCAGGTTATGGGAAGGATCATGCTGCACTGCTATCCTGTATTTCTGTTCTCCAGCTATGTTTATTTGGAAGATCTTTGATAAAATTATTCTCAAAAGAAGTTATCTCTACTGCTTAGCAACAGGGAAGAAGAGGAAACTACTTTTCACTCAGTATCTATTCAAGACACAAATATACACATATGGGAAATTTAAGATTTAAGCCTATCTTTATTAAAATATTTCAGATGCCAACACTAAGCCAAGTCAGAGAATGATCCAAACCCCATAGTGATGGGCGGAAGGACTGGACCTCCCCCATCACGCCTTCGGATGATGGCTGTGTTGCACGCTCACCCTTGCTCACTTATCTCTCTTTCTCACCACTCTCCATCCTTTAAAACCAGTCTTTCTTTGTACAGTTCTCTCTGGCCCATTTTCTTCTTCTTTTTTACATCTTTATATTTCATTTGCATTTATTCTTATTAGCATATGTTAATTGTACAAAATAAATGATTTCATTATGCCATGTGCATATATGAATATAATGTATTTTGAGGATATTCACCTCTATTTGCTCTTTATTATCCCTCTCACCTCCCACTTGTTCCATTTCCCACCTATATTCACAGTAACTCTTCTTTTAGTTTCAAATACTTCTTTTATTCCTTCTCTGTCTTCCACATAGAAGTGAAAATATGTGGTAGATATTTTAGTGTTGATTTCACTTAAAATCATGGGCTTAGTGCCATCCATTCCCTTCCAAATGATATAATTTCATTCTTCTTTATGGTAGAGAAAAACTACACTGTGTATGTTCACTATATTTTCTCTAACCATTCATTTGTTGACAGACACCTAGGCTGATTCCTTAATTTGGCTATTGTCAATAGTGCCACAATAAACATAGGTATGTAAGTATCTCTGTAGTAAGCTGACTTTCATTATTTTGAGTATATACTCAGAAGTGATATGGGTGGCTAGTGTGAAAGTTCTATTTTAAATTTTTTCAGGAGCCTTTGAATTGTACTTTGGTATTGCTGTTAAATACCAACACAACAGAACAAAACACTCTCCAGCACTGTGCCATGCCTGGCACTATGTCAGTGATTCTCTGCTACTTATAGGGTTTTCAATGGCTGATTGTTTTGGAATTATTTCAGGAGTGGGCTTCCAGGTCCTTCTCCCATTTTTATGGTGTTGGAGATCTTGAACTCAGGGCCTGAGAGTGTGCAGAACATGCACTCTACCAACTGAGCTAAACCCCAGCTATGTTTTCCATAGTGTCTACACTAATTCACATTCCCAGAAGCCATATGTAAGTGTCCTTTTCCCTCACATCCTCACCAGAATTTGTTGTTGTTTGTTTTCTTGAGGATGGCCCTTCTGACTTGGGTGAGGTGGAATCTTAATGTAATTTTGATTTGCATCTCACTGATGGCTAAGGATATTGAATAGTTTTACTGACCATTTCTGCCTTTGAAAAATCTTGTTCATTTCCGTTGTCTGTTTATCGATTGGATTATTTGTTCTTTAGTGGTTTAATTTTTGAGTTCTTTATATATTTTAGATATTAATCCCCTGTTGGATGAATATCTGGCAAAGATTTTGTCCCATCTCATAGGCTGTCTCTTCACTCTGCTGATTATTTCCTTTAGAGGTATAGAACCTTTTGAATGTCATGCAACCCTGTTTGTCTGTTCTTTCCCTTATTTCCTGAGCTATTAGAGCACTATTTTCTATGTCTCACCATTTCTACTTCCTCAGGTCAACTACACTCTTATTTCCTCTTGAGCCTTGTAGACTTTATCATATCTTACAGTTTTATTATCCACAGCTCCCTTCCTTCATTTTTCCTGATATCTGTTTCTAGATAAACAGGATGAGGAAATAATAACACTTTTGAAAAGAAGGAAGAGTGGAAGATTTTGGAATGATTCTCAATTTTGTTTATGTCTTTCATTGTTTTGTAAGTATTTATAAAACATCCTGCATTTCTTTTAATGAAAATTAATTAATTTTATCTAAAGCTCTAGTATTTGCTTGCCTAAAAGAATAATATCACTCAACCATTGCATGTTTCTGATGCACACACACACACACACACACACGGAGTTATCCCTGAATGTGGATAAGGTTTCATCACTTTCTTTCATGCCTTTTATTGAAGGCCACTATGTCCAGTTTCTCTTTCCTAATTCATAGTTTGCTTTGCCAGAATCCAGTATGAATGGGATACAGAAAGGTAATTTTACTATTACATATAAAATAGATTGAACAGTGTCACATTTAAAACATCATATTTGTATTGAACAAGCCCTTCGAGCTATTGTTTACACTGGTTCTTTCCAAGCAATCGAAGAGATCCTTTTCCACCCAGATCCTCTTTCTAAGGTGTTCACATTATTCCACCTTGAAAACCATGATTAACTGGACAAAAGATCAAACATTCACTAATAACAGCCATTCATAAGACACCTGGCTAAGGACCTCTGTCATAAAAGACAACTTCTTACTGAGTGAGAGACTCAGTTAGATGTTCTGTCTTGGAGACTTTGAATCCCAGACAGATATGGATAATAAAAGAAACATGTGAAAGGAAAGACATACAGAAAAGAAAGACAACTGTCAGAAAACACATGATGCAGTAGAAATCATAGCTACATTAGGTACTTTTGCATTGCTGGGACAAAATACCCAACAGAAATAACTTAAAGGAGGAAGGATTTATTTGGCTCATGGTTTCATAGCGTTTCCGTCTACAGTGGTGACAAAGGCACGGTGGAGCAGGCAGCAGGAGCAAGTGGCAGAGGATTGGTGTTTATATCATGATGGACCAGAAAGCAGAGAGTGAGACAGGAACTGGAGGCAGAGTGTAACCTTCAAATGCCACCCCCATGGCCCCTTCTCCCAAAGGTTCTGCTGCCATCCAAAATTTTTAGTACCCTCAGGTTGGGAACAAGCCTTCAAACATGAGCCTGTGAGGGATTTTTTAGATTCAAATCATAATAATAGTTAAAGCTATGTGCTGGACAGAAGGAGGTGTTTGTTTCCTTCAATAATGAATAAATAAGCTTAATTTCAGTAGGATAAACTATAGGACAAATTACTATACCTGCCATCAACCTACACAGACTATTTCTGACTTCTTGCAATCTAAATAATCGACTTTTATCATAGCTCTTAGACCTGGTTATGTGACTTCAGAAATTGTTTCCCTTATATTTTGGAAATATTACATATTAACCAAATCAATTTGAACTTTTTTCTCCAAAAATAAAAATAAATCTCCTCAAATCATTATTAATATGGAGAAGGGTTTCATAAGTGTGAGTTTTTATGTTCAAGGACTTGGTCTTTCAAACTAATTTAAATGCAAGAATACACTGATAATGTTGTTGTTCTTAGGTGCCATTGAGTCAGTATCCAACTCATAGCAACCCTACATACAGCAGGAGAAACACTATTGTCAGTGCTTCTCTGCTGTTCATAGGGCTTTCAATGACTAATTGATTTTGGGAGTGGAATGCCAGGTCCTTCTCCCAAGCCTATAGGACCTGGTGTTCCCAGGTGGTCTCCCATCCAAGTACTAATCAGGCCCGACCCTGCTTAGCTTCCGAGATCTGTTGGGATCGGATACCACAGGGTTATGGCTACAGGCTCACTGATAATAGAGATAATGCAAATAGTGCTGAAACAAGTTTTATTTGTAATACATTTCCTAATGTTGTGATTCCATTTAGAAAAAAATATATTGCAAGTGTCTTAGGAATCTATTATGAGAAAATAGTTTAATATTATTGTTTCACAATAAGAACTATTTCTTAATATTACCTTTGTAGGTATATATAAGTTAGAATCACAGGAATACTGACCCAGAATAATTTATACCCCACAGGAATTGAATTCACATGAAAAATAGTAGATGTTATATTTTTAATAAAACCTATGTATTTATACTTGCTTAATATCATATTGTATTTTAAAGATATAATCATAATGATTATTGAAATGAAGATTGCTTAGCTTTAGAACATTGTTTTTAGATGCCATCTAGTTGGTGTCCAACTCATTAGCAACCCTATGTACAATAGGCGAAACAGTAGTTCATGCTTCTCTACTATTCATAGAGTTTTCAGTGGCTGATTAGTTTTTAGGAGTGGGTTGCTGGGTCCTTCTCCCAAGTCCATAGCACCTGATGTTCCCAGGCAGTCTCCCATCCACGTACTAACCAGGCCCAGCCCTGCTTAGCTTCTGAGATCTAATGGGATCAGATGCCACAATGGTATAGCTGCAGGCTTTGCCTTAGAACATACTTGTCCAGAAACCTATAAACAGTTTTACAAGTGACATTTACTTAGTGCTGTTCTCTTAAATTGCATTCAGTAGTATGTTCAGCTACCTAACAATGACATATTTTTGGTATAACCACATGAAATAACTGATCAAATAGGTAAATTGTTTTTATATAAAACTATTAGTCTTGATTAATTTATGTTGGCTTTGGATGGAAATAATGTAATTATTATAGTATATGTAATTTTTTATATTTTCTATTTTATCTCATGCATTCTTGAAATGATGAGACATTCCTGTAAATGATTTCATTAAAATGATAAAGATGAAGAAAAACTTTCTAATCAGTTTACCATTTTGAATAGACATAAAACAAAGATTATCAGGGACTAAGATAGATGTGCCTGCAGCTGTACCACTGTGTTATCCAATTCTGTCAGACCTTGGAAGCTAAGCAGGGTCGGGCCTGGTTAGTACTTGGATGGGAGACCACCTGGGAACACCAGATGCTGTAGACTTGGGAGAAGGACCTGGCAACCCACTCCCAAAAATCAATTAGTCATTGAAAACCCTATGAATAGCAGAGAAGCACTGACAGTGTTTTGTCTGTTGTAAGTAGTTTTGCTGTGAGTGGGACACTGACTGGACAGCACCTAATAACAATAAGAACAAGATAGATACAGAGAGCATCTACCTGGAGAAATGTTACAGTTGAATTGGCAAAAGTACTTGCAGTGCAGCCTTGATTGCTGGGAGAAGCATAATAACAACCTGCTTTCACAATTCATGAAAATGTCGTGCTCAGATAACCTCATACTTTTTATATATTGCTGGAATTTACTTCAGGTGAATGTGCATAGTGAGAATCAAATATTATTTTACATTTTAAGCCTGTTTAAATATTGCTTGCTTAAATTGCCTTTTTGCTATGTCTGAAGATTTTTTCTTCGTACGTCTAAATTGATATATAGGTTATGATCAGCCTCTGCATTTCCTCATTGTTATTGTAAGTTGTCATATTTCATGTAATTAACTAGGCATTATAGATTTATAATATAATTTATATTGTTAAGCAAAGGATAGCTCATTGCTTCTCAACTTAAAACATGTTCTTAATATTCTTATGGCTTTTTTGGATGATATTTAGTGTTTTCAAAGTTGTTTTTTGAATATTGTGTTTAGCCAAGTATCCAGGCTCCTGTGTCCCAATCAAATTGACACATAAATTTAACCATCACATGTATGTCCCTTCTGCTAGTAGCAATACACACCTTCTTATAGCAAGGTCATAATTTTATTTAAAAATATCATGCAAGTACACAGTGTTCTACCACAAATACCCTAATCTCTCTCCTAGAAGTCTTTGATGCTTATCTTTTTCTTGATAACCCATGACTTAAACACTGCAATGTAAATTTAGAAATACTAAGGTACTGTAATGTGAAGTTATACATTGTATGTTAAATGATAAGGGTGGAGGAAGGGAAGAAAACAAAAACATTTATATACAAATATAATATAGAGAAAATAATCATGACATAGTCCTCATTTTTATGACTGCTCATATGGTTGTAACTGGCATTGATAAAAGTCTTCTTTCAGTACCCATTCTTTATTCCCCTTGCCTTTATCAAACATCTTAGTTGGTTATGGCTTTTAAGCTGGTTGTTGTTGTTGTTGTTAGGTGCCGTCGAGTCGGTATCCGACTCATAGCAACCCTCTGTACAACAGGGGAAACACTATTGTCAGTGCTTCTCTGCTGTTCATAGGATTTTCAATGGCAGATTGATTTTTGGGAGGGGGTTGCCAGGTCCTTCTCCCAAGCCTACAGCTTCTGGTGTTCCCAGGCGGTCTCCCATCCAGGTACTAACCAGGCCTGACCCTGCTTAGCTTCCGAGATCTGACGGGATCGGA
>VMDO01040073.1:0-12196 GCA_007922755.1 Pedetes capensis
AAAAATACATTTTGTATAAATAGATTTCAATTTAATTTTTTAAATAAAAATAATATGTTTTTTAATGAAAAATCCTACTTACAGCTTCAAGAATAAAAACTATTTAAAGTTCAAATGATTATTTTATTCTAATATTTGGGAGGCTTATACGGAAAGGTGATACTTGCTGCTCACATTAAGGTAAAAATACACTAAATATGATATTGGATATAAGTTTGCAACAAAAAATTGTTCATATTCTACCCAGATGACATAAATAATGGTCATCCAATATATTTCAACTTAATATGTGTCACGTTGTGCTTGTCACACCATGCAGTAGACATATTTTATTATATGAATGGGATTAGAATTATGTTTTATTTTATGACTTCTTAATAAGGTAATTTTCCAATAATGCCTCATAGTTAAACCATAAGGTTGTAGCTTTATTATGCTGCATTTAACTTAGCTGATATCACTAGTATTCCCTGTGTTCATAATGGCTCAAGCACTATAGAAATGTATTTCTCACTTACAGTACATAGACAGTAGTTGTTTCTAGTTTGTAGGCATCTTTCAACCACTTAAATATCTATGAATCCAGGCAACTTCCTCTTCATCTTGTCTGCTGCCACGAAGGGTTCATCAACATCTGGCCACCTCTCTCCAGAAGAAGCAAGTAAAGATTTTCACAGAACATTCTTCTCAAAAGCAGCTGCCTAGGCTGGGTGCTGTGGTTCACCTCTGTAATTCCAGCTGCTCAGGAGGCTGAGGAAGAGGACCATGAATTCCAGGCCAGAGAAAGCCTGTGCAATTTACCTGGACCCAATCACAAAATAAAAAGTAAAACAGGATCTCTGGATTAAGCACAGACAGTTGCAGAGCAGCTGCCTAGCCCACGTGAGAGCAGAGGTTTAGCTTTTCCGCTATTGCAAAAAGTAAAATTAATAAATAAATATGTAAATAAATCAACTTGGATGTGAGTCATATTACAGTTGCTAGCAGTTGAACAAGATACAAAAACCACACCTAAATGTGAAAGAAGTTACCATATACAATTTTAGTAATTATGTAGCCCTAGGAAATGTACTTAGAAAGACCTAATACATTACCATATGGAGAGATTAGATATTATATCTACAATGTAGCATCATTTTTAAAGAACTGCTAACAGTAATTAGACAGGTATTTTTTTCTGAGAATTATTAGCATCTCTTTATTCACACTGTTTTATTTTTACTTTTGTTTTCTGACACATTATGTAACCCAGCCTAGCCTGGGATTTGAGGTCTTCCTGCCCCTCCCACCCAAATGCTGGGATTACAGGCTTCACATTTTCATTTGCAACTCATTAATATACCTTCTTAGCTCACAGACGAAACTGGTTCTCTCTTCAACAACATGTGTGAAAAGAACTATTGCCACTATCTTTTGGAGATGAATTAAAGTTATAAAATTGTGATGTGTAAAAGTTTTTAAAATATGGCACAGAAATGATGATCAATGTTTCATCATTTTAAAAAGTTGAAGAAGTGTGACTGAGACTAAAGATTTAAAATAACTATGTGTATGTGTTTATTTTGTTATAAACAGATTCAGATTCTAAAAGGAATACATTGTATATTGTACAGATAAAATTGTCAACCTAGGTGACAAATTAAGATTGACAGATGATAAAAACCATAAAATGTCATTTAACTGAAAAACAAAAGCATATGAACTGATTATGTCTTTCTTTCTTTCCTTTCCTTTCTTTCTTTCTTTCTTTCTTTCTTTCTTTCTTTCTTTCTTTCTTGCTTTCTTTCTTTCTCTCTTTGTGATACTTGGATACTTGGGGGTTGAACCTCAGGGCCTCTCATATTCTTTGCAAGTGCTCTACCACTGGGATGCACACTCAGACTATTTTTATTTTTTATGTCAAGACAAGGTCTCAGTAAATTACGCAGTCAGGCAACCTCCTGCCTCCAATTCAGCTTAGATCTTTAAATTTTAAAAAATCATTTTCTGTTGTCACTTTCTACATTTACTGAGTGTGGTAATTGCATTCTTATTGTATGTGTGACCACACACCTATACCAATATTTCTGGGAACTTTTTAATATTTTCACATTCCACTTCCCAAAAACTATGAACTACTCTAAATAATTTAATCCCCAGACTACATTACCCTCATAAAAGTAAGTTGTTGCAGAATGTGTAATTCTTTTTTGAAAATCAATGGCTTCCTGAAGGTCCTAGCACTTTGTTGTTGCTTTGGTTTGTTTTGAATTTTGTTTCTCTTCTTATTTGAACTAGAACTGAAAAACTTTATATCTTGTGGTTGTCTTTCTTCTTTTTTAGTTCACTCTCTTTCACAATCTTTACTAGAGATGAAAAGATAAACATAAGATACTCTTTTCATGTATACAGAGCTGTATCACTGAAATATTTCCTATCTTGACTGATCAAAGCATTCCTTCCCCTTTGTCTCTTCTGAGAGAAATAATGACAATTGGGAAAGGGAGTGTCAAAAGATAAAGAATAGAAATGGATATAATTTGTTAAAAGGCATGGGTAATTCAGTATATTTTGAAGCACAGGTGAGAGCTTAGACAACTTTTCCCTTGAATCTAATAGACTCACTTCTTGTTGTTGTTAGGTGCCATCGAGTGAAGTCCCACTCATAGAGACCCTATGTATATCAGAACAAAACACTCACCAATTCTGTGCCAGGCACATGATCTTATTTATGTTTAAGCCCATTGTTGCAGACTCTGTGTCAATCCATCTGGTGGAAAGTTTTCTTTTTTCTTTTTTTGTTGCCCTGCCACTCTCCCAAACATGATGTCATTCTCCAGGAATTGGTCTCTCTTGACTACATGTCAAAAATATGTAAGACGCAGTTTAGCTATCCTTGATTCCAAGGAGCATTCTGGTTGCACTTCTTCTAGGACTGATCTGTTGCTTCTTTGGCCATCCATGTTAAATAAAATAAATGTCTCTAGCACCATAATTAAAAAGCATCAATTCTTCTCCAGTCTCTTTTATTCAATGTCCAGCTTTCACAACCATATTATGCAACTGAAAATACCATGACATGAGTCAGGTGTACCTTCATCTTCAATGTGACATCTTTATTTTTCAATACTCTAAAGAGATCTTTTGCCACAACTTTTCCCAAAGCAATGCATCTTTTGATTTCTTGACTGCTGTTTCCATGGGTGTTGATTATAGAACCAAATAAAGAAAAATCATGGACAACCTCAATCTTTTCTCCATTTATTGTGAAGTTGCATACTGACTAAATTTTAAGGATTGTTGTTTTGTTGATGTTTAATCACAATCCATACTGAAGGCTATATTCTTTGGTCTTCATTAGTAAATGTTTTAAATTCTCTTCACTTTCAGCAAGCGGAATTATGTCATCTGCATAACACAGGTTGTTCATGAGTCTTCCCCCAAACCTGATGCCACACATGTCTGCCAATTTGCTGTACTGTGGGAGCTTCCTTATTGCTATGAGGCTGAAAGCTATGCCACTGGTACCTCAGGTACCAGCAGTATCATCCATGGTAGACATGTTTCTGCTGAGCTTCCAGACTAAGATAGGCTAGGGAGAAGGGCCTATTGAACCATTCCCAAAACAATTAGCCATTGAAAACTTTATGAGTATCAAAGATACACTGTCAGATATGGTGTCAGAAAATAAGCCCCCCAGGTTGGAAGGCACTCAAAAGACTACTGGGAAAGAGTTGCCTTCTCTAAGTAGAGTGTATCTTGATGATGGAAATGGAGTAAATCCCCAGGGACCTCCATTTGCTGATGTGGCACGACTCAAAAAGAGGAGAAACATCTGTAAACATCCATTAATAATTAGAATATGGAATGTATATAGTATGAGTCTAGGAAAATTAGAAATTGTTAAAAGAGAAATGGAGCACATAAAAATTGACATTCTAGGCATTGTAGGCATGTGAGCTAAAATGGACCAGCATGGGCCATTTTGATTCAGATAATCATATGGTCTACTATCCTGGGAATGACTGAAGAGAAATGGTATTGCATTCATCATCAGGAAAGACATCTCAAGATCTGTCCTAAAATACAATGCTGTTAGTGATAGAATAATATACATATGCCTACAAGAAAGGCCAGTTAATATGACTATTAATTAAATTTATGCACCTACCACTAAGGCCACAAATGAAGAAAGGGAAGATTTCTATCAGCTTCTGCAATCTGAAATAGGTCAAACATGCAATCAGGACATACTGATAACGACTGGTGACTGGAATGCAAATCTTGTAAACAAAGAAGAATGCTCAGTAGTTGAAAAATATGGCCTTAGTGACAGAAATGGTGCTGGAGATTGCATGATACAATTTTGTCAGACCAATGATCTTTTTCATTGCAAATATATATTTTTACCAACACAAACAGTGACTATACACGTGGACTTCACCACAAGGAATATACAGGGACCAAATTGACAACATTTGTGGAGACAATGGAAAGGCTCCATATCAAATGTCAGAACAAGACCAGGTGCTGATTGTGGATCAGACCATCAACTTCTCAAATGCACATTCAAACTGAAACTGATGATTATTAGAACAAGTATACAAGAGCCAAGGTATGACCTTGAGTATATCCCACCTGACTTCAGAGACCACATCAAGAACAGGTTTAATGCATTAGACACAAATGATAGGACACCAGACAAGTTGTGGCATGACATAAGAGATATTGTTCAAGAAGAAAGCAAAAGGTTATTAAAAAGACAAGAAAAAAAGAAAAGACCAAATTACATGTCAAAAGAGACTCTGGAACTTGCCCTTGAATGTCAAGCAGCTAAAGTAAAAGGAAGACATGATGAAGTTAAGGAACTGAACAGAAGATTTCAAAAGGAAGCTTGAGAAGACAAAAGCAAATATTATAATATCATGTTCAAAGAGGTGGAGAAAGAAACCAAAAGGGAAGAACACGCTCTGTGTTTCTCAATCATAAGAAATTGAAGGAAAAATATTCAAGCCTCAAGTGGCATTAGTGAAAGATTCTACAAGGAAAATATTAAATGATGCAGGAAACATCAAAAGAAGATGGAAGGAATACACAGAGTCATTATACAAAAAAGAATTGGTAGATGACCAACCGTTTCAAGAGGTTGCATATAAAGAGGAACCAATGGTATTGAAGGAGTAAGTGGAAGCTGACTTGAAATAATTGGCAAAACATAGGCTCCAGGAATTGATGGAATACCAATAGAGATGTTTCAGCAAATGGATGCAGCACTGGAGGTGCTAGCACATTTATGCCAATAGATTTTAAAAACAGCTCCTTGGCCAACATACCGGCAGAGATCCATGTCTGTGCCTATTGCCAACAAAAGGGGATCCAACTGAATGTGGAAATTCTTGGACAATATCATTAATATCAAACACAAGCAAAATTTTACTAAAGATCATTCAAAAGCGACTACAGCAGTATATAGACAGGGAATTACCGGAAAATCAATACTGATTCAGAAGAGGATGAGGAGTCAGGGACATCATTGCTGATATCAGATGGACATTAGCTGAAAGCAGCAAATATCAGAAAGATTTCTGTTTTCTTGACTATGCAAAGGCATTTGACTGTGTAGATCATAACAGATTATGGACAACACTTTGATAAATGGGAATACCAGAGCACCTAATTGTACTCATGAGGAATCTGTACATGAACCAGGAGGCATTTGTTCAATTGTTGTTGTTAAGTGCCTTCGAGTAGTCGGTATCCAACTCATAGCAACCCTAATAGGGTTTTCAATGGCTGACTGTTTCGGGATTGCCTTGGGAGTGGATTGCCAGGTCCTTCTCCCACTTTTGCGGTGCTGGGAATTGAACTCGGGACCTCAGAGACTGCAGCACAGCGCTCTACCCACTGAGCTAAATCCCAGCCCATTTGTTCAATAGAACAAGGAAATACTGCCTGGTTTAAAGTTGAAAAAGGTATGCATCAGGGGTATACACTTTCACCATAACTTTTCAATTTATATGCTGAGCAAATAATCTGAGAAGCTGGACTTTATGAGGAAGAATGCAGAATCAGGATTGGAGGAAGACTCATTAACAACCTGCATTATGCAGATGACAAATAGACTGACTAGTACTTAGTAATACAAAACAAATAGTGAATAGTGAATAAACAATGATTAAACAAAGTAATAATTGATGAATAAATGTTATTCTGCATAGTTACTACTTAAATGATAATAGAATATTGGAAAATATTATTTCAGGTAAAAATATTTAATCTCACATTTTCATTTTTATCAAATAAGAACACAGATATCACAAATCACTTTAAAGTAGTTAATACATGAAAAAAATTATTTCTTCTTTGGAAGATATTGTGGCAAAACTTTTAACCATCTAAGAAACTGTATATTTTATTAAATTATTTTTTCAAGTACATTTGACTTATCTGTATTATTCAGAAATGACTTTACTAGAATTCAATAAATTTGCTAGAAAGCTCTAAATAAATTTCCAAACAAAATGCTTACTTACACGGATACTTTTTTACAAATGGAGAAGTTTATGTATCCTTCATGTTTTTGGAGAAAGGAAAAATACATTTGCAGGGGTTTAAAAGACTGTTGCCCATTGGAATTTAAGCACACACACACCCTCCCAAGAAGGAAAAAAAATAGAAAAAATACACACACACAAACACACACACGCACACACACAAACACTCAAGACACAAGTCATTCACTTTTATAAGAAGAAAATGAACTAGCTCATACTTATGTAAGTTAGTGTGTGTGCATGTGTATGCGTGTGTGTTTTTGTGTATGTTCATATGGGTTTATAAGTGTATTTTATTCAGTTACTAACTTAACTCACATGTCTGTCACATGTCTGTCAGCTTGTCATGCTGTGGGGGCTTGCATGTTGCTGTGATGCTGTGATGCTGTGATGCTGAAAGCTATGCCTCAAGTAACCCAGGTACCAACAGGGCTACCCATGGTGCACAGGTTTCAGTTGAACTTCCAGACAATGACAGACTAAGGAGAAGGAGCACGCAGCCTACTTCTGAAACAACTAGCCATTGAAAACCCTATGAATAGCAGAGAAACACTGTCAAATATAGTACCAGAAAATGAGTCCCCAACTGGAAGTCACTCAAAAAAATGGGGAGTGCTACCTCCTCAAATAGAGTCAACCCTAACGATAGCAATGCAGTAAAGCTCCTGGAACCTCCTTTGACTGATGTAGCATGACTCAAATTGAGAAGATACTTAGTGGTTACAACAATGGACTCAAACATAAAAAGATCCTGTGCGTGGCACAGGATTGGGTAGTGTTTGATTCTGTTGTACATAGGGTCCCTATGAGTCATATCTGACTCTACAGCATCTAACAACAAAGCTTAATGATAGATTAAGAGTTCTACCATATCCTAGATCTGCTTCCAAATCTTCAATTGTGTTTAGCACTCTGTGTCATACAGAGAATTTTCTACTTATGGATGAAAATATAAGAATAATTTTCTTTGGAGTGTTATAATAATCAAGGGATATTTTTTTCAGTATTAGGGTGTTGAAATCAGGGCCTTGCACATACTAGGCAAGTTCTCTACCATTGAGCTCCACCCTAAGCTTCTGTTTTTTCTTTTTTGTTTTTTGTTTTAATTTGAGAAAGGATCTCATTAATTTGATAGGTCAGTTTTGGCCTAGAATTTACCACCCTTCTGTCTCAACCTCCTGAGTCTCTGAGATTACAGGCATGCACCAAGGTTCTAAGCTCAATAATCAAGAATTTTCATCAAGAATTATTATCATTAGCAATAATCTTTCTCTGGATTCATATCACTTGATATAAATTCATTTTATTACCATAGGCTTCAATAGTATCTAATCAATATTGGAATTAAAAGTTACTTTATCTAGAAACTAATTTCATAATATGATGAAGTTACTAGCATTGAGTCAAAATTATCAGCAAGTGTTACAAAGAATATCTACACATTACATACACATTATATCAGATGATGTATATTTATATATGTGTATACATTTATATGTGGTATATATAGATATAGTTATTTGAAGTCTATATTTTAAATACATTCTCAACACTTAACTTCTAACTTTCTATTCACCTCTAAACCAATTTTGTTAAAATGCTTTAAATATTCTCCTTTTCCCATCCCTAAACTCTTCAAATTAGTCAAAAATATCTCACCCATAAACTTTACTTTAAGAAATAAAGTGGCTGGAAGATATATATTGTTAAGATCAATTCCTTCTCTTTTCTCCTAGGTTGCTTGCTTTTCTTTCTTTCTTTCTTTCTTTGTTTCTTTCTTTCTTTTTGCCTTCTTTCATTTATTTTCTTTCTTTCATTCTCTTTCTTTCCCTTTGCTTGTTTGGATTTGATATTTGTTCTAAGAAAAGGCAGGCTTCTAGTGAAAAGTTATGAAATTTTAATATAAATAAATTATCCCACCGAAGAGAAATCTGGTTTTCACTGCAAATTGAGGAACTGCCAGAATTTTGTTCAGTGGAATGAATAAACTATATCAGATGCACAATACATTTATTCCTGCCTCAGCAGACTGGGATTTGACTTTCTTTTCTATTTTCCTGTATGAAATGTAGATAAGGATGTTTGTAATAAGCCTGGGCAAAAATTCAAGGTGTCTGCCAAAACACATGTCTGTCCAATGCCGGAGGGAGATGATAGCCTGTATCTTTAAGCTCCAAAAATTACAACTGTTTATTACAATCTTCTTTCATCCACATTCAATTACAATTGCATATTTTATAAATAATGAACTATGTACCTACTGTCCAGCAGTTATTCTTATTTCACGTGGTTCTTAGCCCTAATTTGGTATATTCAAAGAATGGTTGTAAGGTTTTATTTAGTTTGGCTTTGTCTTGTATTCTTTTGTAAAACACACATCTCCAAAGCTTAAGTTAATTATTTGCCAGGAGCAATTTCTCCTGCCAATGATAGTATTGGAAGGAGATTTATGATTTTTGACTTGGTTTTAGTTCTTTTCTTCCATAATTTGACAAAGATGCTTTTAGTTCTGGACAATAGATTCCGAAGCTGCAATTGAACAATTTTTTTTCTGCAGCCTTTATAGCCAAAGGCAAAAGTCTATAATCTAAATTAAAAAGAAAATACCTCCATGACTTGTATATCATAGGTAAGTAATTAGTATTCATTATGAGTTAACAAGCAAAATTAAAGTATAAATGTAGGCATGCTGCAATTAAATTTGCCAAATTAATTTCTTAAGAGAAAATTAAACATACAAACTTTAGTATAGAAACAACAAAAATGACATTTTATGTAGTTACTATGAGACAGATACAGCTTTGATAGTATATTTAATACATTTAATTTCAAAAACATTTTATGATACATAAAATTTTTAACCTCATGGAAAATACAGAGGCAGAGAGGTTAAATAATAAGGCTGAGGTCAGGGATTTCAGTGATTTAAATTAAGGAATTTGATTAAATTTAACTTTTATTTCAACAATATGTCAAGGTTTCCATGCTGAACCAAGGGTGTGGTACACATCTGTAATCCCTGTGACTCCAGAGATAGAGGCAGGAGGATTGAAAGTTCGAGACCAGAGGCTGTCTGCATAATTTAGCGAGACCTTGTCTCAAAAAGTAAAAAAAAAAAAAAAAAAAAATGGGCTGGGTGTGCACCTCAGTGGTCCAGCACTTGTAAAGCATGCAAGCACAAGGCCCTGGGCTCAACCCCAGTACTGAAAAAAATATATATATCCTAAACAAAATATTAGCAATTCAAATCGAGTAATTTTCTCAGCCTGTCCAGGTTGCTATAACAAAAAACATCACAGATTATATAGTTTACAAACCATAAGAATTTACTCCTTGCAGTTCTGGCATTTGATAAGTCTAAGATCAGGGCATTGGCATATTTGGTGTCTGATGAAGACCCATTCCCTGATTCATAGATAGCGCTTTTTTTCCTATATCTTCATAGATGGAAGAGGCAAAGGATTTCTCTGGTGTCTCTTTCATAAGAACATTAAGCCTGTTTTTGAGAATTCATCTACATCATCTAATTTCCTACCAAAACCCTCACCTTTAAATAACATTACATTGAGGATTAGATTCAACAATTAATGAACTTAGGTATGTGAATCAAAAACATATAAATATTCAGTTTATATAGAGCAGTATTACAAACAATTTTATAAAAAGAATAATATGTCATGAACATGTTGGTTTTATTCCCGAATAACAATAAACATAATTTGCTATATCACCCAGTCTAAATGAGAAATATAATGTGATTTTTCTCAATAAACTTAGAAAAAATTCTTCACAAAATGTAACATCAATTTATAAAAATAATCTTAGCAATCTAGGTAAAGAAATTTCTGTAATCTGATCAGTGTCATCTACTTAAAAGCCACAGAAAATACATTTAAATAATAAAAATTTAAAGTTTTATTTTTGAGATAAAAATAAAAAGGATACTTTTGTTAATACTAAGTTAACAATGAACAGCAAAAAATAAAATATATAAAGGCAGTTAATGAGAGAATAAAAATATATAGAAATATGGTATATAGTTATCAAAATAGACCTAGACATAAATATTACTCACATAAAAAAAAAGTTCTTTGGAGTTCTAAATAATTTTAAGTGTAATGAGTTCCTCAAATCGATATGGTTGAGAAATATGATGTGCAATTTATGTAGATTCTTCCATATTATTGTCATGGCTTTCTCTCACAGTAGGTTTATACAGCTTCTCAAAATATATCTACTAAGAAGGCTTTTTCAAATAAAACTACCCTTACCTTCTTGATCTTTTTTTACTTTTTATCACAGTACTTATCATTTTTTGGAGTTTTATATTTATTTATATGTTCACCTGTTCGATTTGTTTTCCACTGGATGATAAAACACCTTTGGGTATAAGTTTTACTTGTCTTAATGCTGTAACCCTACTGGATAAGACAGTGCTCAATAAATAGCTGCTGAATGAATGAAATAAAACTGTAAAATGGTAATATCTTCTCAATAGTAGCATCTTACCTTACTATATTCAGCCTATACTCCACCACTTATATTTTATAGGATGTCATACCAGAGATTAAAACTCTTATTTTTTTCCTTTTTCCCATAAGTCAGTTAAACTTCATCACAAGATATTCAAAACCTTCTATGGTTCAAATGAAATCAATTTACCTCTCCAGGCTTACACCTCTATAATCACTGCCCTATTAAATATAATGGAGAAACTTGGAACTATGTGTAGTAATTCTCATATATGATTACTGGCTACCATTTCTATGTTAAGATGGATTCTTTATTTATCTCTAATTCAAAAATGAAGAAATCTATCTACCTACCTATCTTTCATCTACAGCCATACCACCCTGGTGTCCCATTGCATCTGATCTTAGAAGATAAGCAGGGTTTGCCCTGGTTAGTCCTTGAATGGGAGACTGCCTGGGAATAGCAGGTGTTATAGGTCTGGGAGAAGGACTTGATAGCCCACTCCCCAAACAATCAGCCACTGAAAACCCTATGAATATCAGTGGAGCACTGACAATAGCACAGGGCATGGCACATTGTTCGAGAGTGTTTTGTTCTGTTGTACATAGAGTTGCCATGAGTCAGACCCAATTTACACCCCCTAACACCAACACCTACCTATCTATCATCTCTTTCTATCTTTCACAAATACTTCACTAGTCAAAAATAAGGTACTATAGATGGTTGTGAACCTCAGAAAAAGATCCTAATTATGTTTTAAGAATAATAGGAAATTATTGGAAAGGTTTATTCATCAGAGAAATATATTTACGTGTTAAAAATTTGAAAGAGATATGCAAATTATGTTACTCTGTATAATATAAACTTAAATAGTGAGTAGAAAGGATATAAACAGAATTATCAATTTCTCTTTTGTATGTTGAAGTAGAATATAGCATATGAGTGTTCAGATTTCAAATGTTTAAAGGAAATGTTATTTGTTTATGAAAAAAGAGATTCATAAGTAAGTTTCTTAGATGTCTTCTTAGCACAACCCAATCAAGTTACACTAAATACTACTAAAATTATATATAAATATGTGGTATAAATATATTCATACATATATGTATATATAATATATATTCATGAAAACATAAAATGGAAGGGTTAAGTTGCTGATAGGGTAAACAATTAGATAACTTCTGTTGTCT
>VMDO01040074.1:0-12203 GCA_007922755.1 Pedetes capensis
GGGAGGGAGGGAGGGAGGGAAGAAGGCGCTAGAGTCTCTGTATTTCCTTCAAGGGTAAATCCCCAATGACTTACCTTCCTTCCACTAGGCCCCACCTCCTAAAGGTTCCACCACCTTCCAATTGTGCCACAGGCTGGTGATTGCACCTTTAGGACTTGGGTCTTTGGGGGACATTTAAGATCCAAACCATGACAGAGCCTAACAGCCAAGACCACAGCTGGCTATGGGATACATAGGCCCTTAGATAGGAGCAGCTAGAAAGACCTTTCTTAATGGTATCTTCAGCCACAGAGAAGGAGTGGAGTGGAAGACTCCCTGGACATCATTTGAGAGACACAATGGAGAAGTGAGTGAATGGAGGAGACCTGAGACCAGGGCTGGAGGCTGCCAAGCATATTGTGCCAGCTCTAAGCCCCAGCCCCAGATCCCCTCCATCAACCTGGGGCCCTCCGTAAGGGGGAGATTTCCACCAGCCCTCTGGAGTGCAGCCACAGCTCCTAGGGAAAGTGGATATAGGAAAGGGGCTGGATCCCCATCTTGGGGAAGACTTGGAGAACTGGACATGGTACCAGGACAGGTCCAATCTGGTCAGGCCTGGTGGCCAGAGGGTCTGACTGGGTCCAGGAATTCCTTTCTGGCATGCTCTTGAACCGGAGAGAAGTTCGCAGCCTAGAGCATGTTGTAAGATGTCTGCACAAACTCCCAGAGCTTTCGGGGAATAATTTTGCAGGGGTAATAAGATTGGAATGAAAATACAGAAGAACTTTGACTAGGTGCTGTTGTTAGAATCCAGGATCTGGCGGGAAATTTAGACGTTGGGAATGCGGCCCCACAAAAGCATGTGTTGGTAACTTAATTCTAAAATATTGAGAGGTTTTTAGAGGCCATCACTCTCATTGGCTGCAGCCATAGACCTGTGGCATCCAATCCTGTCAGATCTCGGAAGCTAAGCAGGGTAGGGCCTGGTTAGTACCTGGATGGGAGACCGCCTGGGAACACCAGAAGCTGTAGGCTTTGGAGAAGGACCTGGCAACCCCCTCCCAAAAATCAATCTGCCATTGAAAACCCTATGAACAGCAGAGAAGCACTGACAATAGTGTTTCCCCTGTCGTACAGAGGGTCGCTATGAGTCGGACACCAACTCGACGGCACCTAACAACAACAACAATCACTCTCATAAATGGGTTAATGCCGGTTGCCGAAGGGCTTGAGCCTCCTAGTTAGGGTGGTTTGCTCTCTTGCTCTTCTGCCTTCTGCTATGTTATGATGCTGCGAGAAAACCCTCGCTAGATATTGACACCTTGACGTTGGACTTCCAGCCTCCAGAACTGGGAGAAATACATTTCTTTTATAAATGACCCAGTCAGTGGTATTCTGTTACAGCCACACAAAATACACCAAGACAGATACTAACAGAATATGACACTGATTGCTAGTGGAACTAATAGGGATACTGGTCATTCTTTTTTTTTTTTTTTTTTTTGGGCGGTACTGGGGGTTGAACCCAGGGCCTCGCACCTGCATGCTTTGCTAGTGCTGGGCCACTGAGCTGCACCCCCAGCCCTTTTTTTTTTTTTTTTTTACTTTTTTTTTGAGACAGCTTCTCGTTACGTTACACAGACTGCCTCTGGTCTTGAACTTGGGATCCTCCTGCCTCTGCCTCCCAAGCCGCTGGGATTATAGGCGTGCACCACCACGCCCGCACGTGTCCAGGTCATTCTTGAACATGGTCTCTTCCTTTCTACCCTCTCTCCTTCCATTTTGGGTTCATGTGATCAGGATGCAGGAATTTACAGGGAGTGGCTGTAGGCGTCATTGCGCTGTGCTGTGGTCAATTAGGAATGATGGCCTACCTATTGCTAGGGTGCAAGCCACCCCTGAATTTACAGCACATGATTCTGTGGGTTGACAGAGCTCAGCTGGACGGCTCTTCTGCTGGTCTGACTCGGCATCTCTCATGCACTTGCAGTCAGCAGGCTGCCGAGGCTGCACTTCCAGAGGCGCCATTGAGCTTGAACCCCTGAGGTAGCATCTTCCTTTACCTGGCTGGTGTCTTGGTGCTTTTCCCGGGGACCTCCCGCTTCATGTGGTGTCTTCTCCTCCAGGGCCTTCCCACAGGACCTTTCTCTTCAGTGGGGTAGTTAGAATGTGTACATAGCTGGTGACTGGCTTCCAAGAACCCAGAGGGAGAAATTTCCAGTCCTTCTTAATGCTTCACCGCAGGACTGGCAAACCACTTCGACCGCGTTCTATTGGGAAAGTGAGTTGCAGGCCACGTCTATAGGTGGTGTGGAAGGGAAGTGGATACAGGGATGGAAGTGGGGAGGCAGGGCTTGTTGGGGACCATTTTGCAGACTTTGCTGCCTCGGGTGGGGGGCCGGGAGGACATAGGGGACAGATGACCCACTAGAGGGAAGGCGGTAGGGACCAGGCCAGGGTGATGAGAGAGGGAGCCCCTGGAGGGAGGAAACATGGAGGAGACTTGGCCCTGCTGCTTGTTAATTCTCTATTGCCGTCCAGGGAGAATTTATTATTATTTTTAAAGACTCCAGGGGTTTCTTTATTGAGGCTGTGCAATAAATGATGCAGCTGGAATTGGAAATCAGATTTGCCTGGCTCCAAAGCCTGGGCCTGTCCTCTAAGCCATGGCTATACTGGTCCAGCATTTTTAGGCCAGGCCCCTAAGGACTAATGGGCATGGTGTATCAGAGATGCTCGCCGTGGTACACAAATTAATTTGAACATAGAGCCCTTTTTCTCTGTGACTTGAAAATCACTTGAAATGGGTGTGACCTTGACCTTCACGCTAGTGTTTTTTCCAGCGGTCATTGGCTTCGTTCATAAAAGGTGTAATTAAGGCTGGTGGCTCCCTGGGAATATAATTGGGACTGAAACTGTGCCATCTTAATGAATCATCCTGCCCTTCTGTTTAGGGGTTGTGGCCCGAACTACAGCTCCTGAAATTTGACAGCCTACCTTTGGCCACCACTTTGTCTGCCTGTTCCCAGCAGGAGCCACCCCCTTCTCCATGCTGTGTGCTGGCCTGGTCAAGGGGCTACTCTGCAGGACTTTAAAGCAGTGGGCAGGGCTTCTGGATTCTATGGACTCAGGACATCATCACAAAAGTTCCCTTAGCAACAAGTCAGCAGGAATCCTCGATATCCATTAACTGCCATGTGCATCTCCAGAAGCATGAATGCCGTGCCGACCTTGTGTTCTTCTCAAGGGGCCAGCTTGTACCTGGTGCCTCCGTGGACCATGTCTGAGAACGTGATGCTGGTCCCTGCTTTGCTGGAGAAAGGAAATCTTTGGTAAACCAGGAGGACTTGTGTACATCTGAAGTATTAGGGCTATTATCAGGCCACCCAGGGGACATTGTTTTTGCAGCCTGCTCCCTTATTACTCACAGCAGTGAGGTGACACATGACAAGCTTTCTAATAGAATGTCGGGGCTAACCCTCATGTGCTTAATTGCAAAATTAGTAGGTTCCTCTCTCCCTGGGCGAGGCTTCTGGGGTGGTGTTTATGCCTATGGAGAGAAGTAGAAATGGCAGCTAGCAGGTGTGTCTGTGTTTTCCTTTGGCAGACTAGAGCGTGGGGGGACATTGTAAAGGCTTGGTTGTAATAGTGTATGAATTGGGAGAAGTTTATGTGGAGTGCTTTTGGGGTGGGCATGGGTGCTGGGGATCAAACCCAGAGTTTTATGCATGGTCACCTTGTTGTTAGGTGCCATCAACCTGGCGTCCGACTCATAGCGACCCTACGTACAACAGGTGAAACACTATTGTCAGTGCTTCTCTGCTATTCATAGGGTTTTCAATGGCAATTGATTTTTGGGAGGGGGTTGCCAGGTCCGTCTCCTAAGCCTACAGTATCTGGTGTTCCCAGGTGGTCTCCCATCCAAGTACTAACCAGGCCTGACCCTGCTTAGCTTCCGAGATCTGACGGGATCAGATGCCACAGGGCTATGGCTGTAGGCATGCTCACCTTACACTCTACCAATAAGTTACACCCCCAGGCCAGATGTGGAGTCTTAAGAGGATTTCCCCACCTCCTCCTGTCACCTTTAGTGTCTCCTCTGTGTTCCATCTGATATTTATTAGTGTAACTTCTTGGTTCACTGTATTTACCCCTCAAGCTACAGATCAGTATCCAGATTCAGCTCCAAAGTTTTCACAAGTGATAATCTCTGTTCTCTCCTCACTTCTTCGACTTCCACCCTTCAGATCTTAGTGAATGTCACCTCTCCCTGTCCATCAAGTCACCTGACACTTTCCTCTCTCCTACCTTTCCTCTCTTGATCGTTAGATTACTAAGACTTGTCCATTCTCACTTAGAAACATTTCTCAGCGCTTTGTCCTTCTGTGCATGAGTGGCCAAAACATTTTCTGGAAAAGGGCAGGAACCCTTGTAGGCTGAGGCAAAATCATGTTAAAGTTGCCTCCCTGTGATTTGTAGTGCGCCCTGTGATTTGTAGTGGTTTGTAGGTGGGGAAGGGTGGGGCGAGGGCCCCGGAGGTACTGTGTCACAGCAGACTCAAGTCTGCTGCTATGGGGCAAAAGCTGTCACAGATAGTCCAGAAACCAGTGAACACGTGTGCACTCTGATGAAACTTTATTTATTTGGATTTTAAGTGTCCTCCAAAGGCCCATGTGGTAAAGGCTTAGTCCCCAACATGGCACTAGAGGGAAGTAGTGAGACCTTTAAGAGGCGGGGTCTTGTGGGAGGTCTTCAGGTCTTTGTGGGCGAGCCCATGAAGGGGACTGTGGGACCCCAGTCTCTTCTTCTTTTTCTCTTCCTGGCCATAAGGTGGGTGGTTTTGTTCCAGTTCACGCTCCCATCATGATGTGTCACCCCTCTTCTAAAGGCCTTAAAGCCATGAAAGCCATGAGTCTGCCTGTTTATGGACTAGAACCTCCAAACCGTGAGGCAACATAGTGTTTTTCTCTTTATAAAAAAAGTAATAGGGGCTAGGGATGTAGCACATCTGTAGAGCACTTTCCTAGCATGTGCGAGCCCCTAGGTTTGATCCTCAGCACCACAAAATAAAATAAATAACAAATAAACTAGACTATAACTATAAGTAGGTTTTATTTACAGATACTGAAATGTGAATTTGCCATCTTCTTCAGGTACCATGAAGTATTGTGATTTTGATTTGCGTTCAGCCATCTAAAGACATAAAAAGCTTTCTTCACCCATGGCCTGGATGTAGTTCACTATTCCCTGTTCAAATCGTGATCTTTTGTTTATTTGGCAGTCGCTCCTTCAGTGCTGTGATGGGCTACGAGCACTGTTGTAAGTGCTGAAGGTAAGGTAGGAACCAGCATGGGAAAGACCCTCACTTTCTAGTTCTTCTAGTTGGAGAGATGGTAGACTAGCAAAAAGTTACAAAATCTCAGAGTTCCATGGGGCCAATAAGACATGGTGGTGCTATGACGAGGCGGGGTGCAGTGGTGAAGGGGGGTCTAATAAGGCAATCGGAAACAACTTCTGTGAGGAGGTAATGTTTGGCCAGAGACAGGAATGATGCAAAGCCGCCAGCTGTGGGAGGCGGAGAGGTCTACAGGTGCACAGAACCCTGAGTAGGGGTGTGTGTTTGATATATTTGTGAGCACCAGAATATTCCAGGATGGGTAGAGAGTGGTGAGCAAGGGTGAGAGAGGCCTGGGATGTGGTGGAGTGGGAGGCAGGTGGCACACAATGGTAATTTTCGTCTTTCTTTCTTTCTTTCTTTCTTTCTTTTTTTTTTTTTTTGCAGTAGTGGGGGTTGGGCTCAGGACCTCCCACTTGCATGCTCTGCAAGTGCTGGACCACTGAGCTGCACCCCCAGCCCATTTTTTACTTTTTTGAGACGGTCTCACTAAGTTACACAGACTGCCACTGGTCTTGAACTTGTGATCCTCCTGCCTCTGCCTCCCGAGCTGCTGGGATTACAGGCATGTGCCACCGCGCCCGGCTCGGGAGCTGGTGATTTTCTAAGTGTGGTGGAAAGAGTTTGATGAAATGGAAGGAGTAGAGATGTTTTGGCAAGCTCATCTAGACCATTGCGTGGGGAGAATGGATTTGAAGGGAGCAGAAGGGAAAGCAAGGAAGCCGGTTAGGAAGTGCAGGGCAGGGTGGTGGAGGTGTTGATGGTGAGGCGTGGATGCATTTGGAGTGTGTTTTGCAGATGGAGTTGACAGATCTTCCTGGTGAATCAACTGGAGTTGGGACGCTCAGGGCCTCTTGCAGGTCAATGGCCGGGCACTTTCACCACGTGTGTTTTCTCCACCTGTCACTGCTTCATTCTGCTGCTGGAGACTCGTCCTTTAAAAATGAAGTGAAAAGGCCACGTGGGGTGGTGCACTCCTATCATCCCAGCAACATGGGAGGCGGAGGCTGGAGGATTGCAGGTTCGAGGTCAGAGGCAGCCTGTATAACTTAGCAAGATCTTGTCTCAAAATAAAAATGAAAAAAAGGGGCTGAGGGTGGTAGAGCACTTGCAAAGTATACTCAAGGCCCTGAGGTCAGGCTCCCAGTACTGGGAAAAAAAAAGAAAAAGAAAAAGAAAAAGAAAAAGAAGAGGAGAAAAAGTTAATGTCCTTAATGCAGAAAGTGCTATTATAAGTTATTTTTAACCATCCCCCCAAAAGAAACCAAGGAGGAATACATTGGTATATGAATAGGCAAAGCATTTGGATAGACACTTTATAATTATAGCTATATAAACCCACCAACGTATTCCATCTCACTAATCAAAGAATCTCAAATTTAATAAAAGGATAACCTTAAAGAAACGTCAAAAAATTTAAAAAATTGTTATTGGCAGGGTGTAGGAAAAATGATTCTGTTACTTAAAAGTATTAACAATGTACATGGCCGGTGATCAATAATTATACTTCTAGGAATTTTCATTCAGGAAAGGTGTGAACATCCCAGTGCTCCAGGCACCTCTGCTTGCCAAAGGGCAAGGGTGGCTACAACCTAAAAGCTTAGCAGGAGGAACGGGTTAAAATCAGGTTCACCTATGCTTAGCACAGGACCACGTATGCAGAAAAGGGTCCATACTAAATCAAAGCTGGATTTCAAAAATAAAAGCTGTTAGTCAATGATGCCGTGTAATTTCTTGGAGTTACCATAGTTTGGAGTTCTCATGACGAGTCAAAAAGAGATGGTGCTGTCCAGAAATGAATTACTCTTTAAAAGCAGGGTTTGTGTGTGTGGTACACTTCCTAAATATTCTTTTGTGGAAAGGATAGGTTGAAGGAATGCATGCGGGCTCTGGGCCACATTCTTTTAAACATCCCCAGTAACAAAAAAAGTCTTTGTCATTTAAGGGGTGGATTTGACTTTTTCAGAAAAAGACAAAATTCATCTGAAGCCAAGTCTGGTGTATTTATGCGACTGTTATTATGTGACTGTCTGTCACCTTGTTGTAGGAAGGATTTGAAGCAACTTACCCCAAAAGCATATGGTACAATAAGATAAAAGCATAAATACGTGAGGAAATCTTGGGGAAGGAAAATATAAGGGAAAAGAAAAAAGATGACTGTCGAAGTGAAGTTTGGTGAGTGAAGGGGGTAACTGAGTTAAATTGTGGTGCTTAGAGTTAAAAGAGAGGTCCTACCTTCAAGTAATGGCATATTTGAACAGTTCAAGGTAAAGAATAACATATGTTCTGAAATATTCGGCAAATAACAGCATTCTGGGCACTCTATCTATGTACTCTATCAGTCAGGATGAGTTAGGTTCTGCCACCATAACAAATATCCCTGAAATCTCAGTAGTTAAAACAACGTAGATTTGCTTCTTGCACATGTTGCATGTCTGTCACAAGTTGGTTTTGGGTTCAGGACCACGGCTGATGGAGCAACCACTATCTGGAATCTTCCTGGGGATTATGTTAAATAGCATGTGGTTCTTTAAAGCTTTGCCTGGGAGTGACAGATGACACTTGTGCTCACATTTCATTGTCTAAAGCACAGCCATACCTCCCTTCAAGAGGTTGGGAAAATGTAGCCCTACCGTGTGCCTGGAAGCAGAAAAGGAGCAAGCTGAGTTTATGTTGACTGCCATGTGAGTGGGCACCTCTTCAAGGGGTGGGAGGGCTGCTTCAGCTCTGGTCTGTTCCAGGTTCATAGTCACAGCTGGGACAGTGCTTCTAGAGGAGGGCATCTTACAGTGAATCTCTAGATCTTGTTGAATGTAGATGCTGACTCAGTGGCCCTGGGACAGGGCTTGAGGTTCCGTTCTGCATGTCTGAGGAGCTCTCATGGGCTGTTGGTGCTACAAGGAGTGCAGACCATGGTATAGACCTTAGCTGGTGCCTCCAGCTCCCGAGAGCCATGGTTAACTCTTATTATCCTTTCACATTGGCTTTCTTGGGCTCAGAAAACGATACCCCAAAGTAGGGTCCTTTGGCATTCTGAGTGCTGTGAATGTAAGGCAAACCAAGGTGTCTCTGACCTTACCCCATCCCTCTCTCCATTTTCCCTGCTGAAGCTCAGGGAAGAGCTTTCTCTGATGTCCCTCTACTGACCTGAAGACCAGATTCTTCAGGTTTTTTATTTGTTTGTTTGTTTGTCTGTTTTTGCAGGATACATTTGGGGGTTGAACCCAGGCTTTCGCATATATTTTGCAAGTGCTCTACCCCTAGGTTCCACCCTCAGCCCAATTTTTTATTTTATTTTTTGAGTCAGAGTCTCACTAAGTTACTCAGGCTGCCTCTGGCTTAGAACTGGTGGTCCTCCTGGCTCAGCCTCCTGAGTCACTGGGATTATAGGTGTACACCACCACCACACCAGGCCAGAGTCTCCAGATTAACTCACAGAGAGAAAGACTAGAATGAACATCCTGCCCAGAGAGCCCAGGGGAACTTCCTACAAAGCTTTTGACCATTCTTCAGGCTCATTCATCTCTCCTAACATTCACTCAGCCTCTAAAATGGCCTGTAAATATAAAATGGCCCTTCTCTCTCACCTATGAAAAGGTGGTACAGCTTCAGCCATCTGTCTCTTCTTTGGGTGTAACCCTCATGTGCTTGTACATCCATAAATTTGTATGTCCTTTCCCCTGTTAATCTCTCTGCTGTCAGTTCATTTTATAGACTCAAATCAGCAAACCTTCACAGAGTAGAGACCAGTTGCTTTTGCCCCTCAAATTCCCTCCCTCACATAAATTATCCTGCCATATAGTATTCTGCTGGGCACACTAGTAGATATTTTGTCTATTTCTTTTCTT
Source organism: Pedetes capensis (assembly GCA_007922755.1). Lineage (NCBI taxonomy): Eukaryota > Metazoa > Chordata > Mammalia > Rodentia > Pedetidae > Pedetes > Pedetes capensis. The sequence goes on from VMDO01040074.1 coordinate 9,223, forward strand.
TTCGTTCCTTTTTTCTTTTCTTTCTCCTTTCCTTATTCCCCCCCTCCCCCACCTCTCTCTCTTTCTTTCTTTCTTTCTTTTTTTTTTTTTTTTGAGACAAGGTTTCACTATGTAGCCCAGGCTGGCCTGGAACTCTCTGTATAGCCCATGCCAGCCTTAAATTTACGATCCTCCTGCCTCAGCCTCCTGTAGTCTATACTTTTTGAACAGATGTCATCATTTCCTGGCTCTGGACCCCCTGTGATTTTTTTCTGGGTTTTTAAAATTTCAACACGTACTGTGTATCATACTTTCTGCAAGAATCACCAGATACAGCCAAGGCATGGAGGTGGGGATAGCAGTTACAGGCTTCCTGGGTGAGCCTTTTGGGACTCTCCCCTCCAGGGTGACTCTGACAGGTGCTGTCTTTCAAGAGACTTCAGGTGCATACTGGTTCTGTGGAAAGACCCTCCTGGGGCCTGTGGGCACAGCTTAGTGGTAAAGCACCTGCCGGGCATGCACAGGCCGTGGGTTCAGTTCCCAGCACCAGGAATAAAAAAAAGACCTTCCAGACATTTAGCATCTATTCCTGTGTCCCATATCCCTCAATTTTTTCCTCCCTTCTTACTGGCTGTCAGATGCACAGAGAACTCCAGGGTTAGTCAACGGGAAAACTAATTAAGTTGTAAAAAATTCTTTAGAGATGCTATTTTAAAAACTACAGAAATCAGTCCTAGTCCTAATTCAATCATGAGAGAGGATCCTTATTTTAGCAGTGGCTCATGGAAGGGAGTCATTGAGGCATTCGGTTTTGATTTGTAGTGTATTTTAGGAATAGAAATAGGAAAACGTAACTTTAAATTTAGTTCGAGTCTACTGTTCTCATTTAGCAAGTGTTTTATTAATAAACAGCTAGCAGCATTTGTGGTGCTTGGAGGGAGAAATACAACCATGTTGAGTAGCTGATAATCAAGGGCATGCTCGAAACAACATCTAATGTAGTAGTCAGACTAGTATTTTTGTATTATTACCAAGCATAATATGCAAGGGTGTCTTCTGCTGTAGGCACAGGAGAACCTACCTGTACCACGGTACTGTGGCTGGCATTAGACAGAGAGCCTGGGGCTTTTGTGAAGATGCACATTCTGCCGGGCACAGTGGCGCACGCCTGTAATCCCAGCGGCTTAGGAGGCAGAGGTAGGAGGATCGCAAGTTCGAGACCAGAGGCAGTCTGCATAATTTAGTGAGACCCTGTCTCAAAAAAAGTAAAAAAAAAATGGACTGGGGATGCAGATCAATGGTCCAGCACTTGCAGAGCATGCAAGCTCGAGGCCCTGGGTTCAACCCCCAGTACTGAAAAAAAAAAAAAAAATGCACATTCTGGCTTAGAAGATTTGGAGTGGAGACTAAATCTGAAGATAAAAGCACTTTTCTACTCACATGACACTGTTTCTTTCTTTCTTTTTTTCCATTATTTTTCCAGTCATAGGATGTTGTATTTCAACTTGCTGTTCAACCTTTCAAGTGCAACACATGGCAAAGAAACAATAGTTAACACAAACATCTGCCACGGTCCTCTTTGAAACATGTGACACTATTTCTGTCCACTCATACAGCACAGGACAGTTCTGTGACTACCTGTGAGGGCCTCCCCTGACCTAGCCAGTCCAGCGGACACCATTTGGGTCTTGTGATTCAGTTCAGTTCTGTCACTGTCCGTGTGGCATTGAGTGACAGCTCAGGGGTTAAAGGCTCAGTCCTACAAGGTTGCTCCCAGCTGACATGCTAATGGCATCACCTATGTGTCCGCACATGACCGCAGTTCATTTTCTCCCACACTGAGATTCTGCATTTACACCTAGTTCCCAAGGGATGCTGCTGTTGCTGCTCTTCGGGCCACAGTTTGAGAACCAAGGCCTTTGGGAACTGGAGGAGTTTCTAAGGTCATCTGCAAGACATGTTAAATCCTAGAATTAGATTGGATATTGCATTTGATGTTTTTTAAAAAGTGGATTATGTGAGGCTATTAAAAAAAAGTTGGTTATTTGAGGCTCTCCCCACATGCCTGTCAGTTTGTCATAGTATGGGGACTTATGTATTGCTGTGATGCTGAAAGCTATGCTACCAGTGTTATAGGGCCACCATGGTAGACAGGTTTCAGCTGAGCTTCCAGAGTAAGACAGACTACGAAGTAGGACCTGGCAGCCCACTCCCAAAACAATTAGCAATTGGAAACCCAATGAATAGCAGAGAAACAACTGTCAGGTATAGCGCTGGAAAATGAGCCCCCCAGGTTGGAAGGTACTCAAAAGATGACTGGGGAAGAGTTGCCTCCTCAAAGTAGACTCTACCTGAATGATGGAAATGGAGTAAAGCTCCCAGGGACCTCCATTTGCTGATGTGGCATGACTCAAAATGAGGAGGAACAACTGTAAACATCCATTAATAATTGGAACATGGAATGTGTGTAGTATGAATCTAGGAAAATTGTTGTTGTTGTTAGGTGCCGTCAAGTCGGTATCCGACTCATAGCGACCCTCTGTACAACAGGGGAAACACTATTGTCAATGCTTCTCTGCTGTTCATAGGGTTTTCAATGGCAGATTGATTTTTGGGAGGGGGTTGCCAGGTCCTTCTCCCAAGCCTACAGCTTCTGGTGTTCCCAGGTGGTCTCCCATCCAGGTACTAACCAGGCCCGACCCTGCTTAGCTTCCGAGATCTGACGGGATTGGATGCCACAGGGCTACTGCTGCAGGCCTAGGAAAATTAGAAATCATCACAAAGGAAATGGAGCGCATAAACATTGACATTGTAGGCATCAGTGAACTAAAATGGACTGGCATGGGCCATTTTGAATCAGATAATCATGTGGTCTACTATGCTGGGAAAGACAAATTAAAGAGAAATGCAGTTGCATTCATCATCAAAAATTACATCTTAAGATCTATCCTGAAGCATAATGCTGTCAGTGATAGAATAATATCCATACACCTACAAGGAAG
>VMDO01040075.1:0-12205 GCA_007922755.1 Pedetes capensis
AAAAAAAAAAAAAAAAAAAAAAAAAAAAAAAAAAAAAAAAAAAAAAAAAAAAAAAGCTTGAAAAGAACAAGTAAGAAAATCAAGTACAAATGGAGGGTGTTCAAAATGCAAAAATATAAAATATAGTAAAAATAGAAGATTTGATAGTTAGAAAAGTAGATCGATGGAGATGAAACTCTAAAAAGAAGCCAATAAAAAGGAAAGTACAAAAACAAAACAGGTACAAAAAGACAAAGCAAGGAAAACAAACAGTTTAAAAGCAAGCACCAGTAAGATGAGCATAAAAGAAAGAAGGGAGGGAGAGAGGTCAGACTGGAGGGAGAATGACAGAAAGGAAAAAGTAATGCAGATAAAGAAAGAAGGAGGGAAAGAGGGAGAAATGGAGTGAGGCTAAGAGCAAGGAAAAATGCATGCAAGCAGAAGAAAAGCAAGCTAGAGAAAGATGGAGATAGGGAAGGAGGGAGAGGGCAAAAAATGAAAATGGGATGAGTAACTAGGAGAAGGGGCTGGGATTTAGCTCAGTTGGTAGAGCGCTGCTCTGCAGTCTCTGAGGTCCTGAGTTCGATTCCCAGCACCGCAAAAAATGGGAGAAGGGCGTGGCAATCCACTCCCAAGGCAATCCTGAAACAATCAGCCATTGAGAACCCTAAAAGGGTCTCTATGAATCGGACTCGACTCGATGGCACCTAACCTAAAACTAGGAGAAAGTACAATTTTATTTTTAGAAAGAGAAAAAAGGAAAAAGACAGAGAGAATCTTATAGTGAAAGACCAAGTAAGTGCTAGAAAAGGAGGAGTCAGTAAGAAAATGAAGTAGAATTGTAACAGGAAGAGAAGGACATTTAAATTTTAGTAAGAATAGCCAGGTGCGGTAGCACATGCCTGTAATCCCAGCGACTTGGGAGGCAGAGGCAGGAAGATTGCAAGTTCAAAACCAGAGGCAGTCTGCGTAATTTAGCAAGAACCTGCCTCAAAAAAGTAAAAAACTGGGCTCAGGGTACAGCTCAAGTGGTCCAGCCCTTGCAGAGCATGCAAGCACGAGGCCCTGGGTTCAACCCTCAGTACTGCAAAAAATAAATTAATTAATTAATAAAATAAAATAAAATAATTAAAAGATACTAAAATAATAATGACAAATAGGCAGAGATAGGCAGAATGGACTTTTAAAGGCTAAAGGTAGTTGTTGTTGTTGTTAGGTGCCATCGAGTCAGTGTCCAACTCGTTGTTGTTGTTGTTAGGTGCTGTCGAGTCAAGTCCAACTCATAGCGACCCTCATAGGGTTTTCATTGGCTGACTGTTTCGGGATTGCCTTGGGAGTGGATTGCCAGGCCCTTCTCCCATTTTTGCGGTGTTGGGAATTGAACTTGGGACCTCAGAGACCGCAGTGCAGCGCTCTACCAACTGAGCTAAATCCCAGCCCATCCGACTCATAGCGACCCTCTATACAACAGGGGAAACACTATTGTCAGTGCTTCTCTGATGTTCATAGGGTTTTCAATGGCAGATTGATTTTTGGGAGGGGGTTGCCAGGTCCTTCTCCCAAGCCTACAGCTTCTGGTGTTCCTAGGCGGTCTCGCATCCAGGTACTAACCAGGCCCGACCCTGCTTAGCTTCCGAGATCTGACAGGATCGGATGTCACAGGGCTACGGCTGCAGGAAAGGCAGTAGTACAGTACAGAACAGTGGATCAGGCACTATGGTGCATGCCTGTAATCCCAAGGGTTTGGGAGACTTAGGCAGGAGGAACACAAGTTGGAGGCCAGAGGCAGCCTGTGCATCACAGCAAGACCCTGTCTCAAAGTGAAAAAAAAAATTGTTTTAAGAGGCTAGGGGTGTACTTCAGTGGTAGAGCACTTGCCTAACATGCATGAGGCCCTGGGTTCAACCCCTGAGTACCGCCAAGAAAAGGGGAGAAGAAAAAACTAAAATAAAAATAGAATGAGAGATGATTGATGTTATGTTGTTGTTAGGTGCCATCGAGTCGGTATCCAACTCACAGGGACCCTATGTACAACAGGCGAAACACTATTGTCAGTGCTTCTCTGCTGTTCGTAGGGTTTTCAATGACAGATTGGTTTTCAGGAGAGGGTTTCCAGGTCTTTCTCCCAAGCCTACAGCACCTGGTATTCCCAGGCGGTCTCCCAGCCAAGTACTAACCAGGTCCGGCCCTGCTTAGCTTCCAAGATCTGATGGGGTCGGATGCCACACGGCTACAGCTGCAGGCAAAATAAAGATAGAATGAGAGATGATTGACTGATATATCAGAGTATAAAAAGGAGAAACCAGTAAGAAGGACTACACAAGGAAGAGAAGAGAGGAAAAAACAGAAGCTAGAAGAAAAGAATAAAAGAAAGCAGGGAGTATCAAAGAAAACAAAAGCTGGACAGTAGTTATAGTACTAAAAACAAAATTCATTCAGGATTTCTGCAATAGAGGAAAGAGACCTCAGGTTAGAACCTTACTCCACTCCGAATAAAACATGGGGTACTGGGAATTTATAGCCAAAGATCAGAGTGTTGGTGGACACAAAATTACTAAGAGGAAACAGCATTGCTAAGGGGGAATCTGACTAAAGGGATCTAATAGTATTCCTGCTGAAGGCAGGTCAGAGTGATCAGACATGACCTAGGGATCAGTGAAGGGTGAGAAACCAGATTGGATATTTAGGGTAGTCAAAGATGGAGTGTGAAAGGTTCTGGCTAAACTGATGTAGCAGGGCTTTTGCTAAAACTGGACTTTACAAGGAAGTGCACTGATAGGCCTGGTAGAAGGTGCAGCAGCCTGACTCAAGATTGGTGAAAATAATGTTTGTCAGTAGGGAGGGAAGGAAGGAAAGGATGCACACAACTTTAAAAAGGATGGGCCAGTAGGTTAAAGTAAACTAGTTTATGTCCAAGAAAGGAGTTTGAAATGATAGAGTTAGTAAGAAGGTTGAGTACAATTGTGAAGTTGAGGGAGATTGGTAGAAAAAGCATTGAATGATACAGTAAAATAATGATAAATGGAAGAGATAGAGACAGATCAGACTTTAAAAAGGAGTATTTTTACTAACAGATTTTAGAAAATGATAAGGTTAAACAGAGAGAGAATGAAACACAAAAAAAGTGTAAAAATAAAGCCTCTAGCCGTAGCACTGTGGCATCCAATCCCGCCAGATCTCGGAAGCTAAGCAGGGTTAGGCCTGGTTAGTACTTGGATGGGAGACCGCCTGGGAACACCAGGTGCTGTAGGCTTGGGAGAAGGACTGGGCAACCCACTCCCCCCAGAAAAAAACAATCTGACTTTGAAAACCCTATGAATAGCAGAGAAGCACGACAGTAGTATTTCATCTGTTGTTCAAAGGGTTGCTATGAGTCGGACAGACTCAAGGCACCCAACAACAATATAAAAATAAAATAAGCAATCAAGGCAGAACAGGATGCATGTGTACATGCAGGTAAAGAAAAACCAAAAGAAATAGTGTGAAAGAAAGTGAATCAGGGAGGGAGGAGACAAAATAAAGAAGTGTAAATGTTACAGACAAGTAGAAAAAAGAATAAAAGAAGCAAAGAAAATCTGAGTGATAGAGTTAGAGAAAGAAGACTGAAAAGGATCCAGTAAGAAAACCAAATACAATGTTGGGGGGTATCAAAAAAGAAGTTGGTATAGAAGAGCATTAAGTAGAAATGAGGTGATGATACAGAAGTGAGTGGGTAGGTAGATACCCAGGGAAGAAGATAGACAGATTTGAAAAGGGAGAGACAAGGGCTGGGAATGGAGCTCAGTAATAGAGTGCTTTCCTAACATGTCCAAGGCCCTAAATTCAATCCTCAGCATGGCAAAAAAAAAAAAAGCAGGCAGGGAAGGGGTGGGAGAGAGGCAGTAGTAAATGTATGAAAACAGAGAAGAGAAAAAAAAAAAGCCAGTCAGAAAAAAAGGAAAAGAAGGTAGAAGATAGGAAAGGAGGAAGGAATAAAGGCAGAAGGAAGAAAAGAATGCACAAGGAAGGTAGGAGGGCATGCATTTGGATGGTCTCAGAGTTGTTGTTGTTGTTGTTGTTAGGTGCTGTCGAGTCGGTATCCGACTCATAGCGACCCTATGTGCAACAGTCGAAACACTATTGTCAGTGCTTCTCTGCTGTTCATAGGGTTTTCAATGGCAGACTGATTTTTGGGAGTGGGTTGCTGGGTCCTTCTTCCCAGTCTCAGAGTAGTAGAACATATTGAGGGTAGTCAAAGGGATATTTAGGGTAGTCAGTTGTACAGTGCTTGCATAGCACGAATAAGACCCTGGGGTTCCATCCCCAGCACTGGGGATAAAACACAGAAACTATAATCACCTTTTCTCCAAATGAATTCTCTGTATGTGGTTGCTTCTGACAGGCTGTGAGGTGTGACCAAGAATTGTCGTTGCCACTCTGGCATTGAGAGTGTCCAGCACAGTCATTATGCTGGTCTGTAGAGAAAAAACCATGTTCTCTTTGAGCAGGATGTAGTTTTTCTCTTCTCCCAGAAGACAGTTCTCTTAAGTTAGAGCTGATGAATGACTTTAAGTACACAAAATAAGTCCTTCCTCCTCTCTATTCTGGGGTCTCTCAACCTTGGCACTATTGACATTTGGGAGCCCATGATCCTTTATTTGTGGTAGGCATCCTGTGCGTGGTAGGATGTTTTGCAGCCTCCCTGGCCTCTACCAAAGCCCAAAACACCCTACCTTATTTTTGACTATCAGAAACATCTCCAGACATTTCAGATGTCCCCTAGAAGACAAAATTACCTCCCATTGAGAACCACTGCCTGCCTGTCCAGTTCCTCCCACAACCCATATATACATTGGCATATGGCTGTCCTTGTATTGGGCATGAGAAAAGTAGAATCGATCTAGGGTAATTTTGTCATCTCTTCTGCTAAAAAATAAATGTCTCATTTTTTTAAAGCTTCTGCTTCACAGATAAAGAGAACGGCTTACGTTGCCAGTGACAAGAAAGCGTATCAAGAGCATCTGGAACCAAAACGTAATTGAATGTTATGATTAGAAATTAGTAATTTGTAGAAATACTGGGTTTGGTAATGACTTGTGCTTACAATGCAGATAAATTATCTGTCCTCTTCTGTGAAATGATGGGTTGGGGTAATGCTTACCAATGGTGCTACAGCCTCTGTTGCCATCTGATTTAGACTTGCTAATTACTGAATTAGTGTCTCTCTCTCCACACTTGGAAAAGCAAGGTAGCCCATGTTTTGCAGCTGACAATGCTCCAAGCACAGTTCAGAACACTAGCTTCCCACAGCCCCTGCCACTGATCTCGGCTCTGTACTTCTCCATTTGCAACAAGACCCCGAGGCATTTCTTCAGCGTATGCCTCACTAGCTGCTGCCTCTGCTGCTGCCATCCTTTACTCATCAGTTCTGCCTCCTAGGGAGGTTTGTATTTATAATCTCCTCCATTCCACCTGGGGAACTATCTTTCCAGATTGCTGAATGGAGGTGCTACTGATGCTTCTGCTGCCCATGGCCCTAAGAACCTAGTGAGGCCCAAGACCCCTGCGAACAATCTTTCTCAAAATCCTGCCCTTCCTTTGGTTTGGGGCTTTTCAGACCTACAGTACCTTATGATACTTCAGTGGCAACAGAAATATTTTATTGGCCACATATTCTGATGCAGCCATGGACTGTTCCTCACTCTTGTTCCCCTGTTCCTTTTAGAAAAGCCCAACTGAGTAGGAGTTGTTGTCGTTTTAACATTTAAGCCCATTTCTCAGGTAGGCTCCTTTAGCACACACAGAACCAGCACTACACACTGCATTTAAGTGTCTTCCTTCCTTTTCCTTGCTGGCCCAGTCATTGATTTTTCTAACATGCTTCTGTAGAATCTCTGTGGGTTCCCTCCTCAAATCACTCAGACTTCCAGGGAAATTTCCCCATCTTTTGGCTTCTTTCCCAAAGACAGTGTTCAAGTGCAAAAAGTGTGGCTTATGTTCTTACTACTCTGTCAGCCACATTAGCGTCACCTAGGAGCTTAAGTTGTTATTGTTGTTGTTGTTAGGTGCCGTCGAATCGGTATCTGACTCATAGCAACCCTCATAGGGTTTTCAATGGCTGACTGTTTCAGGATTGCCTTGGGAGTGGATTGCCAGGTCCTTCTCCCATTTTTGCGGTGCTGGGAATTGAACTCAGGACCTCAGAGACTGCAGCGCAGCGCTCTACCAACTGAGCTAAATCCCAGCCCTCTTACTACTCTGTCAGCCACATTAGCATCACCTAGGAGCTTAAGTAGAAATACATATTCTCAGGCCCCACCCCAGACCTACTGAATCAGAACCCGAGTTTTAACAAGTTCCCTATGTACTTCCTATGCATATTAAAGTTTGGGAAGCACTTGCTTGCATGACCTCAAGGAGGCAGTGTAGTCACAGTACTTGGATGCAATGTCCTCTGCTTCCCCTAGTCTCCAGACAGATGTCCCTTTCTCCACTCTGAAAACCTTTGGCCTGTTGGCATTTACAGTTGCAGTCGGCCAGCAGCTCATGATTCACACTGTGGTCTCCGTGGGCTCTACTGAGCCCTCTGACTTTCCCACCCTGGCCTCTACAGTTCAGGGTTACTGCCCCAGAACATTCAGGATAGAGTTTCCTCACCTTCCCCACAGTGATACCCCCTAGAAAGCTCCCCAGCTAGATTCAGCCCTTTCTGGGTCATGTCTACACCAGAGGGGAACCAAGAATGGCTTAAGAAAGCAACACCTCAGGAAGCTTGCTGTGCCTGACCACACTACACTGCCAAGTCACTGGGCCATGCCTCAGGTGAGAAGAAGGCGGCACATATAGGGGGTCACCAAGAAATCTCTTTTTAGAGTCCTAAATGCAGAGTGGAACAGTAGTTCATGTTACCCTTACTTATCTGAAGCAGCCAAGGCCCAGAGTAAGGCAGGTGGGAAGCCAGTCTGATTTCTTTGCTTTCTAACTTATCTCTCTCACCTCTCCATCTTCCCCCCACTTCTGTACTGCTAAAGGAGTGACATTTCTTTGGTAACTTTCCCTAACTCATATCTCCTTTCTGTCTGGTCCAAGATAACTCTTAATGATAAGCAAGCGTATCTCCCGTACACTATGTGTGTAAATCAGCTTTCTGATCCTATGACAAAATACCTGAGACAAACTACTTAAAAGTAGGAAAGATTTATTCTGGTTCATGGTTTCAGAGGTTGCAGTCCATGGTCACTTGGCCCTATTGCTTTGGGCCTATGACAAGGTGGGAGTGGGGGGCGAGGAGGAAACTATTTACTTCATAAGAGCCAGGAAACAGAGCAAGAGGAAAGGACCAGAATATGGGTCTCCAGACCTATATCTTGAAGGAATGCTCATGGTAAAAAGATATAAAATATAGAAAATATGCAATATTATCATGGAACAACCTAATAGAAATGGGCAAAAGACATGGGCAAACATTTTACTGAAGAAGACATACAGATGGCAAGTAAGCCCATGAAAAGCTATTCAACATTATTAGTTATGAGAGGAGCACAAATGAAACCACAATGATGAGCCACTATACACTCAGTAAAATGGCTTGGATTTAAGTAATTGATCATGCCAGGTGTTTGGAAGACTGTAGAACAGCTAGAACTCCCTCACGTTTCTGGTGGGAATGTAAAATGGTATACCACTCACAGGAAACAGTTTGACCACTTAAGTTAAACTCACATTTACCATATGATCCAGCCATTCTACTCCTAGGTATGTTCTCAAGAGCAACAAAAATATATGTTCACATAAAGACTTACATGCCAGTGTTCATGACAGCATTACTTGTAATAGCCTCAAAACAGTCAAAATGCCCTTCAACTGGTAAGTGGATGAACTGTGGTACATATATAATGTAGTATACTACTTAACAATAAAAAGGAATAAGCTATTAATGTAGGCATCGGTATTGACGAATCTCAAAATAATTATGCTGAATAAAAGAAGCCAGGTCAAAAAATAGAGGACACCCTTTATTATTCAATTTATATAAAATTCTGGGAAATGGAAAGTAATTTATAATGACAGCAGGATCAGTGGTTTCCTGGAGGACATAGGTAGAAAGAAGGACGAACTAAAATGGGGTACGGGAAAACTTTTGGAGCCAAGCACTGTGGCACATGCCTATAATTTCAGCAACTTAGGAGGCTGAGGCAGGGGAATTGCAAGTCTGAGGCCAGAGGCAGCCTGTGCAACTTAGCTAGACCCTGTCTCGATGTCTGAAAATAAAAAATAAAAAGGGGCTGGGAGTGCTCATCAGTGGTAGAGCACCTGCCTAGCATGTGTGAGGCCCTGGGTTCAACCTCTCAGTACTTTAGAAAAAAGAAAGAAAAATCTTTTGAGGGCAATAGAAATGTTTGTTACCTTGATTGTGAGTTTATACATATGTGAACAAAGTTTACATTTTACATATATGCAGCTTATTGTACTTCAATTATAACTCAATATATTCTAATCATATAATTTTCCTTTAATTTACCTTCAGGATCAACTCAGCATGCTCAAAATCATATCAAGATTTCTGTTAAAACATCAACAACCTTATCTCCTCTTCAGGGCGATGTACAGGATAAGACAACAGAAAAAAAGGTCGACAGCTGTGTTTCACATGTTTTGCATTAATCATTAGTTTACCCAGTTAGCTTTTATTTCTATAGTATAACCACTTCACTGGCTTGGTACACAGGTCTTAACTCTCTCCCCAGCAAAGCAGGTGCTAAGTCAGCATCATGCTCAGTGTACCATGAATTTTAGCAGAAATGAACTTAAACCTTGGATGATGGTGGTGGTGGTGATGACGACAACAATAACTAACATTTACTGAAGTCCTATGCTAAGCTAGAAAGAAGATAAAATGGAAAATGTGGGTGACATAGGATACAAAAATGGAAAAGACATAGTCATCATCTAAGTCAGGCAAACAGAAATGTTCTCACTATGAACTAAGAGGAAATATTTGACTTGTACAAAATGCTAGGGGAGCGCAGATTTAGAAATTAGTCCTCCCTTTGTTGTTGTTGTTAGGTGCCGTCAAGTCGGCATCCGACTCATGGCGACCCTCATTGGGTTTTCAATGGCTGTTTCGGGATTGCCTTGGGAGTGGATTGCCAGGTCCTTCTCCCATTTTTGGGGTGCTGGGAATTGAACTCAGGACCTCAGAGACTGCAGTGCAGCGCTCTACCAACTGAGCTAAATCCCAGCTTAGTCCTCCCTGTTGTTGTTGTTGTTAGGTGCCGTCGAGTCGGTATCCGACTCATAGCGACCCTCTGTACAACAGGGGAAACACTATTGTCAGTGCTTCTCTGCTGTTCATAGGGTTTTCAATGGCAGATTGATTTTTGGGAGGGGCTTGCCAGGTCCTTCTCCCAAGCCTACAGCTTCTGGTGTTCCCAGGCAGTCTCCCATCCAGGTACTAACCAGGCCTGACCCTGCTTAGCTTCCGAGATCTGATGGGATCAGATGCCACAGGGCTATGGCTGCAGGCTAGTCCTCCCTAGAGAGTTCTAAAAAGCCTTTATTAAAGGTATGTTTGATTGAGTAAAGCCTTGAAATGTAAGTGGGAATTTTCCAGATCAATAGATGTTGTTGTTAGGTGCCATGAGGATATAGTGAGGCAATACTCCAAACAGAAGTGAAAGTGTAAGTGAAAGCAGGGAAGTATAAACCAGCATAGCCAGGGAAGTAGAGGAGTTGAGACTTTACAGGTAGGCTGAAGCCAGAACCTCTATACCCTGCCTAAGTATGAATTTCTCCTCTCAATAATAGGAAGCCCATAGAGGTTTTTTAGTAGGGAATGTGAAAAAAGAATAATTTGGATTCTAAAAGGATAATCTAGTTTCAGTGTGTGAGATAGGTGGTAGAACAGATTTGAGGGAGAATAGTTCAAGTCTGCTGGGATAGTTCATATAAAAATGTACGGATACAGGGGCCACGGTTGTAGCTCAGTGACAGAGTGCTTGCCTGGCATGTAAAAGGCCCTGGGTTCAATTACCTGCACTGTAAATATATATAGATATGGATGTAGATAAAGATATAGATATAGATATAGATATAGATATAGATAAAGATGCCTGCAGCCGTAGCCCTGTGGCATCCTATCCTGTCAGATCTCCGACGCTAAACAGGGTCAGGCCTGGTTAGTACTTGGATGGGACACCACCTGGGAACACCAGGTGCTGTAGGCTTGGGAGAAGGACCTGGCAACCCACTCCCAAAAATCAATCCCCCATTGAAAACCCTGTGAACAGCAGAGAAGCACTAACAATAGTGTTTCGCCTGTTGTACACAGGGTCGTTATGAGTCAGACACCGACTCGACGGTGCCTAGGAACAACAACATAGATATAGATATAGATATATACAGCCGTAACACCCTGGCATCTGACCTCATCACATCTCAGAAGCTAAGCAGGGTCAAGCCTGGTTTGTCCTTGGATGGGAAACCACCTGTCACCTGTGAATACTGGGTGCTGTAGGCTTGGGAGAAGGTCCTGGCAGCCCAGTCCCGAAACAATCAGCCATTGAAAACCCTATAAATAGCAGAGAAGCACTGACATAGTGCTGGGCATGGCACAGTGTTGGGGAGTTTTTTGTCTATTGTACATAGGGTCACTGTGAGTCGGACCTGACTCCATTGCACCTAGCAACAACAACAATATATGTGTAAGTTTTCATGAATTAGATGTCTTTTCCCTGTGCTCCCATAGTGCTCAGCTTACCTATATCCCAGAACTCACTATGCTGTCACATTTTGTCATATTTTGTCACATTTATCACATTTCTCTGTTCTAGTGGATGACAAGCTCCTGAAGGTCAGAAATTTTATATCTTACCTCAGTTCTAAGCAAGGTACTAAATAACCATTGTTGTTGTTGTTAGGTGCCATTGAGTCGGTATCCGACTCATAGCGACCCTCATAGGGTTTTCAATGGCAGACTGTTTCAGGATTGCCTTGGGAGTGGATTGCCAGGTCCTTCTCCCATTTTTGCGGTGCTGGGGATCGAACTCGGGACCTCAGAGACTGCAGTGCAGCGCTCTACCAACTGAGCTAGCCTTATCTGAGATCAATGGAAAAACTCCAAGCTTTTTACCATGAAGCATGGGGTGGATTGGTATACCTTTAACCAAAATATGGAATGGAGGAAGAGCAAATTTGTATAGATGGGGCACCCATATATATAAGGGTTTTGTTTTGAACAAGTTAGGTTTAGGTGCATGTGTGAGCTATCCAGAAAAAGGTTGATAATATGTATTGGCAGTGCTTAGGAGAGAGGTAGGCATTGGGGGAGGGCACTCTATTCATTTGTTTGCTCTCCAGTAGGCAAAAGTCTCTTTTAGAAGCTTAATCACTAATGAATGTTTTTCTCTTGAACATTATACCAAGCAGAAAGATGAAGAGATGACTAAAACATTATTTCCTTCAAATGATAGAGGTAAGAAAGAGAACAATGTTCAAAACTGTTCACTTACTTTTCAGTTAAATAATTGTAGTTTTTCATATGGTTTTACAAGTTGAACTTTTTACTTGTTTATAAAAATCTGTACTTATTTTGCTACAGAAACATTAAAATACTCATAATTGTAAATGTTACTATCTTTTTTTAGTAAGAGCTGGGTAAATAGGCTCTTTCAGATTTATAAGGCGTGAGGAACTTAGAGTCTCTGCTGTGGCTGCCCATAGTGATAGGCAAAGGAAGTTCCTAACATATTATACTATGGTTTGGGAGTTCTGGTGCAGAGAATTGTCCAAGAGACAGTCCCTACCCTCTACTGACATCCTTTTCTCTCAAACTTAAATGCATCCTGTCTTCCATCTCCTCAGGGCTAGACTAGAAGTTAGCCAAGTATCTGCTAGTTTCTGCAAAACCTTCCCATGCATATTCTATATTCTCTCTCTCTCTCTCTCTCTCTCTCTCTCTCTCTCTCACACACACACACACACACACACACACACACACACACCTATGAAGAACATTAGGCCGGGCACAGTGGCGCACGCCTGTAATCCCAATGGCTCAGGAGGCGGAGGCGGGAGGATTGCAAGTTCGAGACCAGAGGCAGTCTGTGTAATTTAGCGAGACCCTGTCTCAAAAAAAATAAAAATAATGGGCTGAGGTGCAGGTCAGTGGTCCAGCACTTGCAAAGCATGCAGGTGCGAGGCCCTGGGTTCAACACCCAATACTGCAAAAAAAAAAAAAAAAAAAAAA
>VMDO01040076.1:0-12215 GCA_007922755.1 Pedetes capensis
GCTAGATATAGAATACAAAGTTGAAAACTTTTATTTCCCTCTCGGTACTGGGAATTTGTACCCAGGGCTTCACAAATGCCTTGAAAGTGCTCTACCCCTGAGCTGTACCCCTAGCCTGTTTTTGCTTTTTTTTTTTTTTTTTAAGATAGGATCTCTCTAAATTATGCAGGTTGCTTCTGGCTTTGAACTTGGAATATTCCTGCCTCCACCTCCCAAATCATGAGCCCCCACACCACCACGCCAGGCAGAAAAGTACTTTCTTATGCTCTATAAAGATATTATCTCTTCTTTTTTAGCACCTGAAGGTCTCCCAAGTGTCAGATTTTACCAGCAATGACATTGAGGGGCATTTATATTTCAGAACACAAAAGTTTGTCCTCTATCTGTGCGACATCTTTTCCGCTTCTCTTCCAGATGTACTCTGAAGCAGCTGCTTCAGCCACATCTCACACTGGTCCTTCTGCATCCCTGTATCCTTTTGTCCATTCAGGCTTCCAGGTGATCAGGTGATAATCCTTCCTTACTGTTACGATGGGTAGGTGTTTAGTTTCGTTGGTAGTTGCACTCTTTGAGGACTTGGCACACTCTCTGAGGACCTGAGTTGGATCCCCAGCACTGCAAAAGTGGGAGAAGCACATGGCAATCCACTCCCAAAGCAATCACTGTTAAGTTGCAGCTGACTGGATGGCACCTAACAACAATGGTTACTATAAACAGGTTCATCGATACTCTAATCTTTCCCTATAACCCTGCCTGCACTTTTGCAATGCTGCCTTCTTTACACTTCCCTCTATCATTCTGGTGGAATGTGCCAAATTTCCTAACAGGGTCCTCAAGAAGCATCCAACCCACAAAAATAGCTGCCCTAGTTCCACTAGGGCTGGGATTTAGCTCAGTTGGTAGAGTGCTGCGCTGCAGTCTCTGAGGTCCCGAGTTCAATCCCCAGCACCACAAAAAATGGGAGAAGGACCTGGCAATCCACTCCCAAGACAATCCCGAAATGGTCAGCCATTGAAAACCCTATGAGGGTCGCTATGAGTTGGATTCCGACTTGACAGCACCTAACAACAACAACAACAGTTCCACTAAGCTAAGTCAATTTTTTAAAGAAACTAGCTTTCTTTAAAACATTTTCTTTAGTTAGTTTGGGATTTGGGACTAAATACCTGGCTATAAAACATTCTACAATGTGTTTAACTAATCCCTCATTTTTAAACGTTGTTCTTTCCCTTCTCTATTATTCACTCATTTTTCCAGAATGGACTTTTTGTGTTGTGCTATCAGGGTCTCTCCATCTTGCATTTAGTGCTAAAAAAAAAAAAACCTTTCAGACTTTGCTCTTACAATAATTCTTGTGGGTCTCAGGAGGGGAAGAAATAATTGTATTTCTTCTATTTGCCTTATTGAACTGAAAATTTCTCTTCTCCCAGTTTACTTTAAATAGAAGCATAGAGTATCATTTTGACTTTTTTTACTTATTAAAAATATAAAACCCTCGTGAGGTATGAAATTTAATTTCTACAAAAATGTACACACTGGTAATTTTTGTTTCTACTCTTTTTCCCTTTGCCCTAATTTTACTTAGCTCTTCTTGGTAACAATTTCTATTAGTTTTTTTCATTAGCTCTTATTGGGTTTCATATTGCAAAAGTAAATAAGCATACATTTCTGCCAGGTGGATGGTGGATGTCTGTATTTCCAGTGACTTTGGATGCTGAGGCAGGAGGATCATGAATTTGAGGCTATAAGTGTCTGAGCAACTTAAGGAAATCCTGTCTTTAAATACAAAACAAAAAACAGGCTACAGGTGCAGCTTAGTGGTAGAAACTTGCCTAAAATGCATGATGCCCTGGGCTTAAACCCCCACTAATAAAAAATATATATCACACTAATATAAATATCTGTACAGGTAATTATGCCTTTACTTTTTCTTGAAACATCTTGAAATCTTTATCAGTTTATAGATTTTATATGGTATTTGTATATATGTACCATATTTCAGACAAAATTTCCCTTATTGATGGGCATTGGGTTGTTTACAATATTTTTCTACTAAAAAGCAAATTTGTGGTTGCAGATGTTTGACTTCAAAGGTAGTATTGCTGGATCAAATTATAAATGGTTATATATAGAAAGATAATCTTGTTAGATGTCATATTCATCACAGCATGAGCAGTATGATTTTAACTCCCACAAACTTCTGAGCAGAGTATGTTGTCCAAGTTTTGGATTTGTGACAATCAGATAAGCAAGAAATGGTATTTTGCAGCACTGATCTGAATTTTACTTATAAATAAGGCTATTTCTGTGCTTTAAATCATAAAAATAATCAGCAGAAGAGTAAGAAACGATTAAAAATATAAAAGAAAATATTAAAATTGTCAATGATGATATTAACTCAAGTAATGGAGAATTTTGCCATGATATATTGTTAAATGGAAAAATCTTATAGGGCAGCAAGTAATTTTTCTTCTATTCTTGAGTCACTTTTCAAATAACATGATAGTCTGGTGACATGTAGTACTGCTGTAATCCCAGCTACTCAAGAGCCTTAGGCAGGACTATTTCTTGATTTCAGGAGTAGAATGTGATGATCACTCTAGATGTTTTTCCAGAAAAATGTATAGTAATCCTAAAGAAACCTCACATTTTTCATAAAATTTGTCTTATATAATCTACACAAATAGCTTTACAATTTTTAAGCATTTATGAAAATGCTATTCACAGTATGGGAGGAGTTAATGCACATGCACACATTTAAATGTAATTATACATATACGTATATATGTATATGTTTACTTGTACTTAAATACACAAGCTATATGTAGTTGTTGTTGCTGTTAGGTGTTGTTGAGTCAGGTCTGACTCATAACAATACTATTTAGAACAGAACAGAACACTCCCTGACACTACCATATACTGGGAAATACTATTGTCAGTGCTTGTCTGCTATTCATAGGGTTTTCAATGACAGACTGTTTCAGGAGTGTGCTGCCACGTCCTTCTCCCTAGCCTGCAGCACCTGGTATTCTCAGGTGGTCTGCCATCCAAAGACTAACCAGACCAAAACTGCTAAACTATTGGTTTTAATTATTTTTTACTTTATGATTTTGGAAAACATGCCTATACATATTAATTTTTAAGAAAATTTTCTCTGGAATTAAAAAGCAAAAAGTTAATGTTCATATAGTATATATAATTTTTTTCCAAATTACTCCTAAGTGTTTGAAAAGGTGGTTTAAGCCTTCAGCATTACCTTTGTTGTTATACAGTGAGCTTCTTGAAGGCAAGACTACTCTTTTACCTTTTGTTTCCTATGACCCAATAAAATACATCAACAAAATGGTAGATATTTAATAAGTATAGTGAATGTAATAAATTGACACATATTTAAAGTAATCAATGCTATTAAAAGTCAAGCTTAATCATTAAATAATTCCAAATGTTCTTTCCAACTAGAGACTACCACAGATTACATAGCATGTTGTTGTTATTGTTGTTAGGTGCTGTCGAGTCGGTATCCGACTCATAATGACCCACATAGGGTTTTCAATGGCTGATTGTTTCGGGATTGCCTTGGGAGTGGATTGCCAGGTCCTTCTCCCATTTTTGAGGTGTTGGGAATCGAACTCGGGACCTCAGAGACTGCAGCGCAGTGCTCTACCAAGTGAGCTAAATCCCAGCCCCAGATAGCATGTACTTTCACATTTAATTTTTTTTATAAAAATGTGATTGCATCTATAGATTTAATGAAATACCTATTAAAATTCCACTGACTGACTTTACAGAAATAGAAAAAATAATCCAAAAATTCATTTGGAATCACAAAAGACCACATATAGCCAAAACACTCTTAAGTTGCAAAACGAACACAGGTGGAATTACAATTCCTGACTTCAAGCTATACTACAGAACAGTAGTTGCAAAAACAGCTTGGTACTGGCACAAAAATAGGCCTGAAGACATCTGGAACAGAATAGAATACTCAGAAATACCTCAACACACCTATAGCCACCTGGTTTTTGACAAAGAAGCAAAGCAAGTAAACTGGAAAAAGGACAGCCTTTTCAATAAACGGTGCTGGGAAAAATGGTCATCCGCACACAGAAAAATGAAAGCTGACCCACATCTCTCAATACACAGGAGAGTTATCTGAAAATGGATAAAAGATCTCAACATGAAAACAGAAACTTTAAAACTTATAGAAGGCAAGATAAGCAATTCACTCCATCATATAGGCATAGGAAAGTACTTCCTTAATAGGACTACAATTGCTCAAGAAATTGCAACAAGAATAGATAAATGGGATTACATGAGATTAAAAATCTTCTGCACAGCAAAAGAAACAATTAACAGAGTCAAGGAAACCCCCACAGAATGGGAAAAAAATTCTTCGCATTTTATACATCAGATAAAGGTCTAATCACTAGAATTTATAAAGAACTCAAGAAAAAAACTCCCCCAAAAAACAAAAAACCCAATATACAAATGGGCAAAGGAACTGAGTAGATAGTTCTCAAATGAAGAGTTTCTTAAAGCCATGAAACACATGAAAAAATGCTCAACATCCCTAGCCATTAGGGATATGCAAATCAAAACAACTCTGAGAGTTCACCTTACACCAGTAAGAATGGCCAATATCAATAAAACAAATAACAACAAATGCTGGCGAGGTTTCGGGGAAAAGGGAACACTCTTACATTGTTGGTGGAGCTGTAAATTGGTCCAACCACTGTGGAAATCAATATGGAGGTATCTTAAAAAACTAAAAATAGATCTACTGTATGACCCAGCTATAACACTATTGGGAATTTACCCAAAGGGAGATGGGTCATCATACCACCAAGACAGCTGCATCTCCATGTTCAACCCAGCACTTTTCACAATAGCAAGGATATGGAATCAACCAAAGTGCCCTTCAACAGAAGAATGGATTAAAAAAACTATGGTACATATACAGAATGGAATACTACTCAACAATCAAGAAAAATGAAATAAGGTTATTCGCAGCAAAATGGATGGAATTAGAGAAAATTATTTTAAGTGAATGAACACAAGCTCAGAAAGAGAAACACCACATGTTCTCACTCATATGTGGGAGCTGATCAAAATTATAAAAAGGAAAAATTCTATTAAAAGGTCGGATCAAAATAAAAGGGAAAAAAGATAAGAATGGTGTCAATATAAATGATCTAGAAAATGAATGCAATTGTTCTAACAAGATAAAAACAAAGATCACTCCAGGAAAAGTTTCTATCTTAAACAGAACTGGAACCCAAGGACATATAGAAAAATATTACCAAGTAAAAGATAGAGAAGTCTTAGATGGGGAGGGTGGGAGGAGGCGGAAGCATACGGGAAGGTAAGGGGGATCCTATATGAATAATGTACATCAAAATGCATATATGGAAATGTCACAATGAAAAGCATGTCAGAATGAATCATATTAAGGTGAACATTAAAAATTTCCAGTAAAAAAAGAAGAAAAATGAGATTGCAGTGTTTATAAATATATGAAATTTGTTTTAAAAATATGGTGAATATGTAAATTTTTAAAAACGTTATACTTATTCCAGTAAAATACACACTGCTATGCATCCTCCTCAAAATCTTCCCCTTGGCTTAGAATACTCTTGCCACTTTTTAAAGCTGTTTGGAAGCCTTTTGAGAGTATCTTTTGTTGTAAATTGTTTGACACTTCTTATGAATAAAATAAAGTGAACAAATATATACAAGTCTAGAAATCAAAATAAGAAATAGCTAAAATGGTAAAGTCTTAAGTTATTATTTAGTACTATAAAAATTATGCAGAATACATTTAAAATTAAATGTCATAATCTTATAGAAAAATGTAAATTGCCACCATATACCGATTTGAGTCCTTCAAAAACAAAAGGGACTAAAAAATCTTCCTAAAACTTCTACTCAGAAGAGAATTTTTTTTCCAATTTTCACTTTAGTTATAGGGAAAAGGTTGCTTCAGAGTTATCTGTAAACTTCCTGGTCACAGGAAGGGACCAAAGCTTCTGTTATTCAAGTTTTCAAGTAAGTATAGCTTTATTTTTATACATAATTAGAATAAGAGAATAAGAAAAAGCCACAAACTGATTTTACTAATTAAAATCAACATAAGCTTCTGTTTAAAATGTCTATTTGAAGTATCAGTTAATTTAAAAGTAATCCTTTATGAATGAGGAGCATTTATCTTAGGAATCCAAGGTGCCCTAATATCAGGACACATCAAAATAACCTGTTATAGCAATCGCACACTTATAGACACATTCATTTTAAGTCAAATTTCTTGATAAAAATCAAACCATCATTAAAGAGTCAATAAACCTCAGTAGAATGAACCTAAAAATAACCATCACAAAGAGTTAGAAAAGTTAAATAAATGCACTGAAAAAAAAATCTATAAATCATCTAGGAGCAAATACAATAAGAAAGTCAGAGAAATGACATTAAGAAAACCTCAAAAACATAGTGAAGTCCCTCAAAGAATTTCTGAATAAATAAAAGATATATTTTGCCCCAGTAACTGAATATTTTATATACAAACTACCAAATTTTCTTAATATGTTTGTAGGTATTTATCAGTAGCATAATTTATACTATTTTTTATTATGTCTGCTTGTTAGTGTATAAGGATGGCTTAATGCAGATTTATCTAGAGACTGGTGAGTTCCCTGATTAAGTCCACATTTGAAGCATGCCCCATAAGGGCTCTGTTTCTGCACCCCTACGCACCAGTTCTACTTGCCCCAAAGTCAGGCACCTGATAACTACAGATATCCCTATGTCAAGAATTCTAATTATTCAAATTAGCCTTTTCAAAGGGAAACCTTGCAACATAGTTCCCTCCACCAGGATTGCCATACATATTCTCCTTAGGACAAATGCCTCTGTGGTCCTGAGTGGCAGTCTTTTTTCCTTTGGAGTTACATCAAAGAGTTGTACCTTCCATCTATCCTTCTGTCTTGTTTTGGGCTCTGCCAACAAAAGAATCTTTAAGTCATTTAAAACATCTGGCCATAAGATGGCTCTACATTAGCTGGGCCAATAGTCTCTTGCATGAGTTGGTTGAAGGAGTGCTTTCAGCTTACTAATTGGCTCATGACCATCATGAAGTCATCTTGCCACCCAACTCTCTCCTGTTTATAGAGGTTACCCATGAGCCCTGTTGTTTCTGACATGTGTCGTCCTTAGTTGTCATGTTGTTTTTCGATCAGATATCTTTGGCTTTGCAATATTTAAGGTGAGAAATATGAATCAGCTGAACTCTGTGGGCTAGATACTAGCTTATATGGCAGAAATGTGGGTAATAGGTTACGTAAGCTGCACTTTCCCCTGGCTAGGCATTTGGTTTTGTTTCTTATCTTGACCTGTGTTTGTTAGAGCTTGTTTCAGGAGACAGATCACTTCTTTGGAGCAGGCATTTCTTTTTCTCTTTTTAATTATTATGATTTGGCGCAGAATTTTGCCTTGTCATATGCTTTGGAAGACCCCTGTGGAGGAAGGAGCTTTGGCCTCTCCACAGTAAAAAATCAGCACCTTCTCTTCACGTCCACCCAGTTCATGCAGGAATAGTGTCCTCGCCTGTTGTATTAGCTGTCATAGACCTTGGTGATGTTCCCAGGGGACTCACATGCTCAGCAGACCCTCACAGGTAGTGTGGGTCATATACTTCAAGGCCACTCACCCAGTGTTCAATTCCAAAGCAAGTAAGAGAAGGAGGATCTCATTGTAGCATGTGCATCTCTCCTCCAGTGTCTACAGAAGTTACACAGTTGCTGAAGTAATGCAAGATTCTGCCCAGTAATACTTCAGACAGGCTTCCCTGAGTATAAGCCTGTTGCTCTGAGGTGGATCAAGAAGCCTACGATTTGGAGATAGTCACCTATGAAGTTGGCCATGGGGGCTCAGTGGCTTTTTCTCACCATACAAGAGTTATCAAATGAAGACATAACACTAAAAGCTGTGGCTTTTGACTACTCAAGGCCGAAAGAAGAGCTGGCCTTGGGAGAAGTCCACAGAGTAGGAAAAGGCAGTCTTCAACCTGTGAACTTCTTCGGTGTCACTCTGTGGCTCTTC
This sequence comes from Pedetes capensis, assembly GCA_007922755.1. Taxonomy (NCBI): domain Eukaryota; kingdom Metazoa; phylum Chordata; class Mammalia; order Rodentia; family Pedetidae; genus Pedetes; species Pedetes capensis. The sequence continues at coordinate 8,092 of VMDO01040076.1, forward strand.
GTTGCTGTTAGGTGTCCTCTAGTCATGTCCGACTCATAGTGACCCTATGTACAATAGAACCAAACACATCCTGACACTGTGCCATGTCTGGCACTATGTCAGTGCTTCTCTGCTATTCATAGAATTTTCAATGGGGGATTGTTTTGGGAGTGGATTGCCAGATCCTTCTCTCTAGCCTGCAGCACCTTTTTTCCCAGGTGGTCTTGCATCTAAGGATTAACCAAGCTGACCTTGCTTAACTTCTGAGATCTGGTGGGATTGGATGCCAGGGTGCTATGGCTGCATACCTTCAGTTCCTGGGACATGTCCAAGTGTTGTAGAAAAAAATGGCCATAGTAACTGTTACAGAGTGAAAGGATTGAAGCCAATCCAACTTAAATCCAGTGTTCTTAAATGTACAGTCTCTCCATGGAAGTTAGGCTCTAAGCCTTCCCACACTTATTTGAAACACATGGGGAATAATAGGTAAATATGATGGGATAAAGAGAACTATACCCCACTCACATATGTGCAGTGGCCAAAATAAATACATATATAAATAAAATCAATAATTAACAAAGATAAAAGAATAAAAACAATTAAACATTAGAGAAATGAAAGTAAAAAATAATACATGCACAATTTATAGATTATTATTTACTATTAACAAAAAAGGAAGACCCTCAACTGGATAGATTGACACAGTGTCTACAACAATAGGCTTCAATCTAAGAAAGATTATATGCCTGGCACAGAGTCGGGAAGTACTTCATTCTTTTGTACATAAGGTCACTATGAGTCTGTCCTAACTCCCTGGCACCTAACAACAATAACAACATTGCTATTAAATCTTTTAAAAGGTCCATAAATTTACCCAATGAAAAATTTAAAAGTTATTGCAATATTTCATGTAATGAAAACATTAAAAGGGTACTGATGAACTTTTATGCTTCCACATAGATTCTAAATTAACTTTATGATTAATGGTTAATTTGACCCAAAATATTAGCACAATGGCATCATAATCTAAAATGTAGTATTGAAGAACTAATTAATAAATGAGTGATTAAACTCACTGCTTCTCCACTTGACATCCCAATGTTTACTATTCTTAAAACTTAAAAAAAAATTATAAATGGCAGCTAATAGTTGTTTACTCATACTCAATGCTGTGTCTTACCCATCAAAAGTCTGCATATCCAATACCTGATATTAATATTACTAATCTAATCCAAACAAACACTAGCACATATTTTGCTGTTATATGTTTTGCTAATATTTTCTACTCAGTACATTTTACAACAGCTTCTTAGCTATTGTTTGTCTTTATTTCTGCAAATATACAATTAAACTTTATTTACCCACTCATAGGGTAAAGCCTTAATCTTTCTTGGCTGAAGCACATTATATCAATTTGGAAAAATAAAACAAAGCAAAACAGAATAAAAATCTTATTGTCCTTTTTATAGTAAAATGTCCAAGTCTCACCTAAATGTAATGTAAATATTCTTTATACATGAGGTTCTTTAGTGATGGATACCTCTACATTTCTATATTTTTATACTATCTCCATTTCATTAGGACAAGGAGCCAAATACAGGGCAAATATTCTCCCAAGACACATTAACTACAATTTGTCCCATGGGCTAGGCATCTGCCAACCTGGTATGGGACTCTGTGGAGCCTAAATTTCCAATATCTACAATACCTTCTTCAGCATTCAGGCTATCAGTGATAAGTAATTAATCTTTGCTTTTCTTCTGACTCCCTCCAAAAAAATAAATAAATAAAATTAGTGTTCTAGCACCATGCTAATGTTCAGTGTGGAATACTACAAAGAAGATAATAAATAAATAAATAAATAAATAAACTCAGCTCTACTCAATAAGTTAAAAGAAAAAAAACTTAAAATTAAAAAGCTCAATGCCATATCCAATAATGATTAACCAGGCAACTCATCATTGTTCTTAGGTGTCATCAAGTAGGTGTCCAACTCATAGGGATCCTATGTACAACAGACGAAACACTATTGTGGTGCTTCTCTGCTATTCATAGGGTTTTCAGTGGCTGATTGGTTTTTGGGAGTTGGTCACTAGGTCCTTCTCCCAAGCCTACAGCACCTGGGATTCCCAGGCAGTCTCCCATCCAAGGACTAACCAGGCTCCACGCTGCTAAGCTTCCGAGATCTGAAGGGATCGGAAGCTGAAGTGATGTGGCTGCAGGCCACCTCATTCTTGATATTAACAAATGCAGAAACAAGTCAACGTCAGAAAGGAAATGTTTAGCAAATGAAGTAACACATTATTCTGTTGACTCTTTGTGTTAGTAGTCTTGGTGTTTCCAATAGTTTTCAATTCAGACACCAAAACCCTCCAGTAAGACATTGTTTCCACTAAACTTAAATGCTCAGATATATATACCTTTCAGTTTGACAAATGAAAGTCCTGTCATTTCCAAACCTCACTGGCTTGCCCATTGTTGTACAGAGATAAGGGAATGGATTTGATATTTACTAAAGATATTAACAAATATTGCAAAAGGGACATTTTGGGGATATTATAGTATGAATACCTGCAGCCGAAGCCCTGTGGCATCCGATCCCATCAGATCTTGGAAGCTAAGCAGGGTCGGGCCTGGTTAGTACCTGGATGGGAGACCGCCTGGGAACACCAGAAGCTGTAGGCTTGGGAGAAGGACCTGGCAACCCCCTCCCAAAAATCAATCTGCCGTTGAAAACCCTGTGAACAGCAGGGAAGCACTGACAATAGTGTTTCCCTGTTGTACAGAGGGTCGCTATGAGTCAGATACGGACTCAACGGCACCTAACAACAACAACAACAATGGTATGAATAAAATTGCAATAGATAGAATAGTAACTGATATCAGAGTACACAAAGTCAGCATGGAAACTTACTTTTTCGAGAATTTTACGAAGACAAGAGAAATGCTAAAATACTTGGAGAATAATTTGTGCTAAAAGGAGTTTTCTTAAAAGGTACAATATTACAGGATATATGAGTCATGTTGGAAATGACTCGATAAATTTTGTGCACTGATAATATGGGAGAAACTAGAACTCAGGGAGGAGCCTGGTCCCTGGGAAACAGAGAGGATGGCAACCAGCATGATGATCCTTTGTGTGGCTTTTGAAAAAGGAAAGGTGATTTCTGCCATTCCAAGAGAAGAAAGATGCATGTACAGATGGATATTAGTGGTAGAAAAAAAAAGAGGACAGAGGAAAATTGTTAATTTCTCAAAGACCCAAAAGCACATAATCATGTTGATATGTTCATGTGGATGGAGTTTGGAATAAAAGGAATAGGAGATATTGGGAAAGGATGAAGTATAAGGCTGTCTTTTGGAAAGCAGATAAAAACACTTTAAAATGTTCTGAAGTTCTTTTAAGTATTGAAAGAATTTTTGATATGTCCAGTTCAAGTGCGAATATCATCTCAAATCTCTATCATGCTCATGTGATAACTTTATGAAATATTTAGTGGGATAGAGTAGGAAATGCTTTCAATGCCAGCATGCTGGTACAGGCCGCTATGCCCAGCCCCTCAGGAGACAGAGGCAGGACGATCACAAGTTCTAGGTTAGAAGCAGCTTTTAATTAGTGAAACCCTGTCTGAAACTAAAAAATAACTGGGAGTGCAGCTCAGTAGCAGAGAACTAGCAAAATATGCACAGGACCATGAGTTCAAACCCTTGGTACCACAGAAAAAGTAAAAAAAAAAAAAAAAAAAAAAAAAAAAAAAAAAAAAAAAAAAAAAAAAAAAAAAAAAAAAAAAAAAAAAAAAAAAAAAAAAAAAAAAAAAAAAAAAAAAAAAAAAAAAAAAAAAAAAAAAAAAAAAAAAGGAAGAAAGGAACAAAAAGGAAAAAGGAAAAATGCTTTCAGTGTTACACATTGCTACTAGTTGAAGAAGGCCTGTTGTAGCTTTCTAGGATAAATATAAAATTAAAATTTTGATTTTTAATATACTTCCATGTTTCTGTCAGCTTGTCATGATGTGGGGGCTTATATGTTGCTCTGAGACTGAAAGCTGTGCCACTGATATTTCAGATACCAACAGGGGCACCCATCATGGATAAATTTCAGCTGAGCTTCCCAATTAAGAAAGACTAGGGAGAAGAACCCAGCATCC